>JAMKQA010145727.1:0-17461 GCA_024699735.1 Posidonia australis | reverse complement strand
TCTTGTGTCAGTAATCAGCAGATTTTCTAGTCATTAGTCACACTTAGAAAATCTTGTAACACTATAAATTAAGGTCCATATGTAGCTCACAATTCACCGAATCCTTCATTGAGCTAGATACTATTAAGTGCTTCAAGTGAGTGTGTAAAGAATCCAATCAAAGCTTTGCTTCAAGCACAAAGAGCTTCGACATTCATTCAGTCAAGCAAGAGCAAGATCACCAGTGCTCAAAGTTGTCTCTTTCAAGCATTCTGAGGTTCTCCGGAAAGGAGAAGTAAATTGTGATACAAGTGTACAAACAAGGTAACTTTTGTAGCTTGTAATATTCTTGTTTTGTGATTAAT
This sequence comes from Posidonia australis, assembly GCA_024699735.1. Taxonomy (NCBI): domain Eukaryota; kingdom Viridiplantae; phylum Streptophyta; class Magnoliopsida; order Alismatales; family Posidoniaceae; genus Posidonia; species Posidonia australis. The sequence goes on along the minus strand of JAMKQA010145727.1, from coordinate 17,117 downwards.
CTTTATTATTCTCAAGATTGCATATTAATTTTTAAAGATTAAATTAAAACCAGAAAATCTCTATTCACCCCCCCTCTAGAGAAGCATTAAGATCCAACACAACTTACAATGGTCATTAAATCATTAATACTAATACAACCAATGATATGGATCAAGTGTTGATGTGTAGCATGGAAATTAGATAAAGTGATCTAATTACATACATATCCAATTAGTCCAACCTTTAGTGAAATCAATATAAATATTTAGAATGTAAATAACTTAAAACTTTATTTCTGTAGAAAACAATGTCTACAACAACAAAGCATCCAAATACAAACTTTCACTAAACTGATACATCATCAAATGGTACAATACCCATATGAGCAACATACTCATAAAGACCATTGGTAATACTCCTTTAGTAAGAGAATCTGCAGTCATGGAATCTGTCCCAATATGCTCTATAGACAACTGATCATTTTGGATTCTTTCTGTCACAATTAAAAACTTAATGTCTATATGCATAGACTTTGATGAGCTGTTGTTATTATTGGAGTATAGCACCGTAGATTTATTGTCACAACATAATTTAAGTGGTCTTTCAATTCCATTTACAATCTGTATACCCATGACAAAATTCCTTAGCCATATTCCCTGATTAAATGTCTCATAACATGTTGTGTACTCAACTGCCACAATAGAAGGATTATAAGTGTTTGCTTGATACTTTTTGATGATATAGCTCCTCCTACTAGCAAGCACACATGGCCTGAAGTAGATCTACGATTATCTTAGCATCCAGCGAAATCGGAGTTAGAATACCCAATGATTTCTAACTGATTCGATTTTCTATACATAAGTGTAGAGTCTTTTATTCTTTGCAAATACAGCATGACCCGCTTAATAACTTTCTAGTAATCCATACCTAGATTGCTTAAGTATCTACCTAACATGTCTACAATGTATGTAAGATCTAGACGCGTACAAACTTAAACATACATAAGACTCCCAACTACCGAAACATATGGAATCTTTTGCATTTCCTTATGTTCAAAATCATTTTTAGGGCATTGTTTGAGACTAAGCTTATCTTCTTTAACCATAGGAGTATTTCTTGACTTGCATCCACTCATGTCATACATTTTAAGGACTTTTTTAATATAATTCGTTTGAGATAATCTAAGAATACTTCAAGAAAGATATCAAACTATTTAGATTCTTAATACAAAAGAAGCTTCATCAAGATCTTTCATCTCAAATTTGTTTAAGAGAAATTTCTTAGTCACTTTAAGTAAGTTCATATCATTAGTGACAAGAAATATGCCATCAACATACAAGGCCAGTAAAATATATTTATTCTCATTGAACTTATGGTATACACAATCATTTACCAAATTCACCTTAAAACCGAATGAGATGACAACTTAATGAAATTTGTGATGCCATTAACGGGATACTTGCTTTAAACCATAAATGGACTTTTTAAATTTGCAAACCATTTTTTTCGCGTCACCTAATGCAAAGTGTTCTAGTTGTATCATATAAATCGTCTCATCAATGTCACTAATAAGAAACATCGTTCTTACGTTCATTTGGTATAATTCAAGGCCAAAATGAGTAACCAATACCATAATAATTCGAAAAGAGTCTTTCGATGAAATTGATGAAAAAGTCTCTTTATAGTTAATCTCTTCCCTTAGAGTAAAATCCTTAGCGACAAGACAAGCCTTATATCTTTTCACATTGTTCTGTGAATCACTCTTGATTTTAAACATCTCTTTGTACCCAATGGGTTTTGCGCCTTTAGGCAATGGAACAAGATCCCAAACGTCATTGTCTTTCATGGATTTAAACTCATTATTTATGGCATCTATCTAGTTTTCAGAGTCGAAACTATTTGTTGCTTGATGGACATTGATAGGATCATCATCTATCAAGTTATTATCAACTTAATGTTTCTGAAAAAATACGACATAATCATCTGAAATCACATTTCTCTTCTCTTTAATAGACTTTCTAAGTAGCATTGGCTCTTGATGGAGTTGAGTTTGTTCTTCTTGAATGGAAAGAGGGTCAACAATGCCTTGTTCTGGATTTACCTTCGAACAATGTCAAAAATTAATTCTTGATCATCGTCAATAGCAACTATAGGAAGAGAAATATATTCCCCTTCAAAGACAATATCTTTACTCTTATTTTTCTTCTCAAACTCTATTTCCTCAAGAAACTTAGCATTACCTGTCTCAAAAAATGATCTAGTAGTGGGATCATAAAACTTAAAATCCTTAAACCTCTCAGAATATCCAACAAAGTAGCAGCTGATGATCTTTCACTCTAGTTTCTTTTCATTAGACTTGTAAGGCTTAGCTTCAGCTGGACAACCTCACAAATGAAGATGTCTAATGTTGGGTTTCTTCTCAACCCATAACTCATAGAAGGTCTTAGCCACTACCTTAGTTGGTACTTTGTTTAAAATGTAAGCTGCAGTCTTAAGTGTCTCGCCTCAGAACGATTTTTGTAAGGTAGAATAACTAATCATAATCCATATTATATCTTTTAAGTGTCTTATTGCGCTTTTCGATAATACCATTCATGACTAGAGAACTAAGCATGGTGTATTGAAGAATAATACCACATTCTTTCAGGATTTGACAAATAGGCCTGGACATTGTTCGTTGGATCCATCATATCTACCGTAGTATTCACCACCATCAGATCTAACAGCTTTAAATCTTTTGTTAAGTTGGTTTCCAACTTCAACTTTAAATTATTTGAACACAACCAAGGCTTGTGACTTTTTATGAATGAGATACAAATAGCCATAACGAGAATAGTCATCTGTGAACGTAATAAAGTATTGTTGACTATTCTAAGATGTCGTAGGGAATGATCCATAAATATAAGTATGTATTAGTTTGAAGACGTCTAAACATCCATTGGTACCTAATTTCCTAACATTGGTTTGTTTTCCTTCTTGTACCCACCTTTTTTGCAAAAGTAGTAGGTAAAATCAAACTGCCTTTATTGCTTTTTTGGTGAAACACCTACAGCTTCATTGGACTTTAGTTTTCTTTTACCTTTGTCTTTAGAAGTAGATGTCAGGTAAGCACTCTTTGTCTTGTTTTGCTTTAGTTTCTCTTCCTCTTGCACACAATGAGAAATGAGCTCGTTAAAAATCTATTTTTCTTTCTAGTAGTTGTAACTGACCTTGAATTGATTGTATTGTGCAGAAAAAGAGATCAAGACTAAATGCACAAGTGAGTCTTTCAACAGTTTTAACTTAAGTACTTTCAAGTTTGAAGTAATATTAGACATTTCCAAAATGTACTTCCTTATATTTCCTTTAGTCTTATATCTCATAGAAACTAAATTTGCCAATAGTATACTGGTTTCCGTCTTTTCATTCTTGGTAAATCGTTTCTCAAGGTCATCGAGAAACTCCTTAGCATTCATCTCTTTGGACAGTGTACCCCTAAAGTCTCTAGAATGATGTGCCCCATGATCATCAGACTTAGTCGATTGGAATATTCTCACTTTTCATAAACTCTTTTGTCCTCAATCGAACTGTTGAACTCAAAAGTAAGGGGTTGTTCTATCCTTAGAGTTAAATCTAGATCCATGCGTCCAAGAACAATTATAACGTTCTTTTTCCGGTACTTGAAATTTATGCCATTAAGTAAAGGGATTCAATTGATGTTGGCAGTTATTGAAGTAGATGCATTTATTGAAAAAATTAATAAATGATTAAAAAACAAGAGAATAGTTAGTCCACAAACATATAAATCTTTAATAATAAAGAGACAAACAAAATAAATTCAATTTATGGTGGATCCTAGGGGTGTACATGGGTTGGGTTGGGTTGAGTCGGGTTAGGGGTGAATCCACAACCCAAACCATATTGTTCGGGTTGGATAATTTTGGACCCATACCCAATCCAGACCCAACCCAACCCACAAACTTTAGGTTGGGTTAGGTGGATTCTTGGGTTTTATAGCACTTAAATTTTATACAAAAAAGTATATAGGGTCATCCATTATTAATTACAAAAAAATGATAATAAACTCATCCATTATTAAAAGTCAAAAAAATTGACATACGATACATTAATGTTGCTTAGCCATCTAATAACAATTTTCTTCAAGAGTACAAGAAAATGGTGCTTACTTAACCAAAGGACCAGAAGACTGCAAATATTGGAGGATAATTCATGGTTTATTGATCCAAAGATAGTTAATAAAAGTATAGTTACTTAACAAACAGAAGTAGCTCTACTAGTATTGCCTATGGATTATATACAAGTGCTAAGCATGAGAAGTGAAAAAAGAAACTGTGATTAATGTTTTATACTTTCGTAAATTAAAAATTATATATATAATATGTATTTATAAATATAAATAATTACTATAATATATATATACCTTTAGGTTCGGGTCGAGTTGGGTAACCTATGTGTAAAACCCATACTCAACCCATAAAGTTCGGGTTTGGAATTTTCTGATTCATACTCAATCCATGATTAAAAAAACCCGACCCAACCCACCCCACACGGTTTGAGTTGGCTCGTTTTTGGATCAACTCAGACCAATGTACACCCCTAGTGGATCCCATTTCAAGATACTTAGCGCAACATCAACATTTAACTTTTGAGCAGAAATGTCAATTTATAAGTGGTATTCTTCAATGTAGTAATTAAATATTGACAATTAGTTCTATTAAGTAATAAGCATTGCTGACTAATTACCCACACGGCACAATCAAATAATTGTCACGTATTTATTACCACAGGTATGCTTGATATTCGGTCAAATAGTAACCTTCCTTTGGGTCAATTACTATCCACATAAATCTCAAACACACTAATAATTTTCTATTCCAAATAGACTAATCTAAGTAAGAGAGCCTACTTTGGTAGGATGTTGCTTTGATTAATCTATTCTTAAATAAAAAACAATTTATATTTGATCACTAATAATGAATTTATTTGATTCCAATGATCATGGTCTAACTATTAATTATTAAGGCATAGTAAAAGGACTGCAATGTAATTTAAAGTAAACGACAATAATTTATTCTAACATAAACTATCTTCTAACCATGCAAGAAATCATTTTGGAATAGATATTTAAACTACAAGGACCTAACAGTAAAATTCTAAGAACTTAGGACTTAATAGAAAAAACAAATTCTATTGGGTTTTCTTTAAATCAAATAATTTTATAGAGTTTTCTTTAAAAAAACTCAGATGGGAAAATATAAATGCAAAGATTTCTATGCAATTATCACAAAATAGCTAAATGAGTGGATAAATGGATTCAACTCGAATCCGATTACCAAAAAAACTCAAAAGCTTTAATTGGCTGTAGAAACACACACTAAGAAGGAAGGTGACGGTGCTAGAACCTTCGACGGTTCGACTTTCACCGGATGGGCACCTCCTAGGTGCTTGACCAACGTTTCGGTGCCCAAGAGGCGTCAGAATGACTCGATTCGGTAGTGGTCAAAAACCTAAATCAATATAAAGTCATATTTTCTCGATTTTGATACATGAAAATACGATATCAGAGTTATTCATGCACGAAACAATCATAGAAAGCAAAAATCGAATGATTTTTAACATGATTTAGTTCAAATACATAAGATTTCATAACGAAATGATATAATTTGCTTTGATACCACTTGTTAAAAATAGATATCAAAAAACACACGGAATTTATATATTAAAATTCAATTTTTAAGATCTTAACATATCATATTTATCACAAATAAAATAAATGCAGAAGTACATCTGAATTCATATGGAAATCGTAGAAATTCTAACTCCTCTTTCTATATCTGGTCTTCTAAAACTACCAAGTTCTTCTTTCTTACTCTTTCTCAAGATTGGAGTGAGAGAGAAGAGAGGCCAATTCGACCCATGATTTTATTTGGAGACCATGATTTTATTTTATAAAAGTTTATAATTTTAAATATTTCCAATTCGACCCATCAATAAATAAAAATATGTCCTAATGGTCTGTATACATATTAACCCACATCACTTAAGATGTTGATAGGCTTAATCTAAAAAATCAAATAGATCACTATAATGAACTTAATTAGAAAATAACTTATAATACTTTAATTGATTTTATATTGACTTATATTTTGTTAAATTTAACCTAACAAATTATTCTTATATTTTAACCTTGATTCTAAGGGATTTTTTTTATTATTATTTTTGGCCTCCACGAATCACGTGATTTCTTGTTAACGTTAAATGGTGATTGAAAAAACTGGTAACATGCAAAAGTATGTCTTGGACTGCAATGTACTGGCAACCGTTTAGGTAATAAAGAAGCCTCGTAAATTGTAGAAATTTACTTTCACACGTCGGTTGTTTTTTACGCATGAACATCTATAAACAAGAGAATTCCTGTAGAAATTTGGAGCCATATCATTCACCGGTCTGATTAAAACCGAAAATCCATTCATTTATTTCGTCATTCTGATTAACTTTGTCACATGGAACCAATTACGTTGACTTTGTGATTCTTAATGGTATTTTCTGAATTACTGGGCGAGATCTTGTGACAGACATAAAAAAACGTGACTGTTAAATATGAAGCACAAAAAGGCACATGCCTTTAACAAGCAAAGCAATTTAAAAGGAAACTGGAGCCTACAAATACAATTGCCCGCGGTGGTACAACAGAAAGTTTGGCATACTTATGGGAACCGTGGCGTTCGCTGGAAGCCCGGAAGACAGGACAGACTGTTTCACTCTAAACAACAAATTGAAAAAAGATCACTCATATCGGCAAATAGTCTTGTATATCGACATTATAAAACTTAATCCGTCCACTCACCTATAAGCGTTTGAGCCACGAAATGGCTACAAGCAGGCACAAAGATGCCATAAATTACCTAATTTTCGCACGAAGCTTTCTGGATGACTCAAATCCACAAATCAGTAAGTGACGATTACGGACATAAGTAGCAGCCATGCAATTACGTCAACCACAAAGGGTAATTGATTTAGTCCAGAATCCCATTTGATCAAGCTCGGAGCGGAATGGTCCTTTTTTTTTGGGTGCACAAATGAATCACTCTTCCAGGAACGTCCATATCACTGGATATCAAGCTGATCTGCTTGTGGCGACAACTTCAGAAGAAGAAGGTATAGTAACACGAGACGACCAGCTTCTTTCTTGTAAAGTGCGTACAAAATATAAACAGGAAGATGGCACCATTTACCAAGCAATGATATATTAAATGATGAAAGTCTTACTTTGCTATATTTTATGATTGATGATGGATAAATATAGATCTGATGGACAGCATTTGCCATTTCTCCAAAAGATGCAGCAGCTTCTTTTGCATAAACTAGATAGGCAATGACTAAAATGCCTGTAAGTGGTGCAGAATATATGAGCAGGAAAGTTCGAGTGATAATGATACACTGTTCAAGAAGGCGAACCATGAGAAATAAAGGCCCGACGAGCGAAGCAGAAATGCCTTGCTTGTTAGAAGCAGGAGTTCCATAGCAGAACCGCATCTCAAACAAAGAGAAACAGACATTGAGAAGGTGAAGCACAAGAAACAGTTTGCAGTGAGACGAAGCAGAAATTCCTTGTCCATTAGGAGCAGGAGTTCCGTGAAGTGCTGCTTTAGCAGAAACACACCTCAAAAAAACAAACACAAATAGAAAGGATTTAAAATCATTCAGAAATGTTTTAATAGAGTCTGAAGGAAACATATACCATGACATGTAAATATGCAAGGAGGCAAAATTCAAGTAGAAAGTAACCTCACTAACTGCTATGAAGCCGAGAGTGGTGTATCACATGCCTACCACGGGCTCCAATGGACACAATTCATGAATATTCATGACGTACAGTTTAAAGGTCAAAGCAGTAGAAATAACTAAAATGTCCTTGCACTTGTATGGATGACTCCTACTCAGCTCGGGCTGCGGCAGTGATCCCTGCAGCAGGGCTTCTGCTCAGTAATGATGAAGCCCCACAAAGCAATGATTAGACCAATACAATTACAATATTATTATGATTGCTTGGGAAAATAGTTACTTCAAGACATACCCGTTAGCATAAGGAGGTGAACGGCTGTAGCTTCGACCACGTTGAGGTGATGCATAAGGGGGCGAACGGCTGACACCACGGCCAGGACGGGGAGAGTAACTACGACGGCGTGGAGATCTTCGCCCTCGCGGACTGTAGCTCCTAAGTAAAACCAGCAAAGTGGAATTCAGTTGCTGGTGTACAAAAATAAATAAAATGAAATTTGCAAGTTGTGTGTGAATAACCGACTTGATCCATTTCAGAGGATAACAGTGCTACACATCTATTTTAATTATGATTTGAATGGCATCAGGTACTAATGTGTTTATGAAACTTAATTTTACATGTTATGAAACAATAACTACATCAATTTAAAACATGAATGTGTTAGTGGAAAAAGTTTCAAATATCTTTGATACTATTATCACATAAGATTTATATATGACCTCAGCATATACATGACAGAACCTGGAAGCCAAAATTAGAGTTTTTTTTTTTTTGAAACAAAAAGCTAGAGAGAATTATGAATTACTTAAGTGACAGACTTATGTATACTGTATACTAGTTTTCATTGGCATCTAGAATAAACATCTTTATAAAGAGTATCCTAAAGAAGTTAATGAAGTAACTTACCTGCGTCCATAGCTAGGGCTTCTGCGGTATCGAGGGCTAGGACTTCGACGTCTACCACTTCCCATTCCACCAGGTCCAATACGTAAACGGCATTCCCGAGCAAAATGACCTGGTTCACCACACTCATAACACTTCATGTCATCACTTCCACCACGTCCCCGCCCACCACCACCACCACGACCACCACTCTTGGAGTTATGAGAAAGCTCCACACGCCAACCGTTTTTCCCTATTAGTTGAAATATTAACATTAAACATCAACAGGAATCATACTTGTGTTAAACCAGTAAGTCTAACTGAGGACACAAACAACTCATTAAACAAAAAAGGGAAAGAAAACACGGAAAGTTGGGACAACTGACTCATTGAAGATTGAACAAACAAGGAAGAGAATATCAATGTCAATATTGCTACAAATAGCATGACAAATCCTTTAACTGCTAAAGAACTCCATCAAGCACCCAATCAGAGCAAAACTGAAAGCTTCTTTAAGTTAAAACAGAAGAAATGGAAACTACAAAATATTCCTTGAAAGTTAACTTCATTACCTCATAAGTGTGTACACTTCAGGAATAACATTGAGCTATACTGCCATTGCTGCTTTGCTTTCCTTTGTTTTTTCAGTAATAAATATATAATATTGTCCAAAATCATGTACAAGTTTTCCTAGTAGGACCAGATGGACATAAAGGATTATGGTTTGCCGCACAGTAATACTTTACAGAATTTCTCCTTTTTTCTGGATTTGTTGATTTATTCTGATTAATATTTTTTATATTTTTATTTTATCATTAATGACATCAGCATGATGTCCTCCAGTTGACCTGAGTAGAGTTGATTGTATCAATTGAGCCAGCCGGCCATAACATCAGTTCAGTTCTCAAATCCTTGATCAAGCATGAAGCAAATGTTTATCTGTCTTCTACTAAAATGATGAAAGCATGAAAACGATAACCAGAATCTGTAAGGAGATTTATGAAATATCCATAAGCACTATGAATTCATCAATAAGACAAATAACCAAGTTACATGCTAACCATCTAGTGCACGGATGGCATCTGAAGCATCACGGTGATCATCAAATTCAATAAATGCATAACCTGGTGGTCTTCGAGCAACCCAAACACTGCAAAAATTCAAAGATAATGGTATAAGATAATAGAGCTATATTAACACATGGATCAGCACCAAGAACGTCAATATAATGTACATAATGCATGTCTATACATTTATGTAGATATCCAGCCAACAGTCAATTTCCACAATATTATAAACCTACAAACACAATGTTAGGGCATAGAAACCATTATACAAATTTTTCCTTTCAACAATGATGCCAAATACATTTTAACAATGCAGCAAATTGACTGTTGATCACACCATTCACAAACTAGTTTCCTTCTATAACAAGTGAAATACTTCATTTGTATTGTAACATAGAAAAATTCTTAGCCACAATAAACGAGCCTTCCGAGCTAATGCCATGAAAGAGAGTAATGCTGGAAGGACATTTAAATTTTATCTTAAAGAAGATAAAAAGGATGAATTGTAGAAAAATCATCATGGGTTGAAGACAGCAATAGCTTTTAGAGATTTGAGTCCATTAAGTTCTTAAACAAGGGTACATGAAAACCCTCATACTCAAATAGAAAATCATGGAATGTATTTGCTGTTTGAAATTGCCATTACAAGGCACAGCAACATCCTCAATTATTAAAAAAGAAGGATATCTGTGATGTTTTGCCTAAAATAAGTCTGACTTCTTGTAGGCACCAAGGTGATAGATCAAGGAAATGAATCTCTCTTTGCAATTTATATATAAACAAAACTGGGAATTTATTGTTATTAAAGATGAGCCAACATATTTATATATAAAATTGACTTGTTACCTTCGAAGAACACCATACACACGGAATTCATCTTCAAGTTCTCTCTCTGTGACCCGTGAGTCCAAGTTCCCAACATAAACCCGAGACATTTCCAAGCACTACAACCAACCTGAACCAAGTACTAAATAGCAAATAGTTATGCAAAGTATGAAACAATCCATTCACATTAAAATAGAGCAATATGTAGTATATACTAGGTAGGTAGTTTTTCAATAAATATGAAATGAAAGATATCCTTGAATATTTGGATGTTCTTTCACAAAACAGCATCCTTCAGTATTTTTTGAGGGTGGTGGAATCCCACCATATATGCTTCCATATTGATTGTAAGACAGTGGCTTACACGCACAACTCCAACAAACTTTTTTTCTGAAACCTATAGACTATTTAGCAACATAAACAGATGACACTATCTGTCTAGGTCAACGATGCCAATTCAAGATGGCAACGTCACTCACCAAGATGCCAGTGTCTAATGAAGCCCTACTTCTAATTGACAACAGCAATACAACAGTGGCAACAACAATCTTCTAATCACTCAATCTAAACATCTTCAAACTCAATTAAAGTTTGTGAGCATCACAAGTTCATAAGCATGTTACAAGTGAAATATCTTTCTCGCTGCCATGTTCTCTCAACTAAACCTAATAGAACCAGAATGATTGAGATTTTTCCATCATGCTGAATATCACTTGATTTCACACCAGGATGAACATACGCAATTCAATTATCAAATAGCAACTTAATACAAAGCAAGTTTATCATGCTCTTCACATTATACCTCACGAACAAAGAAAATTTTCACGGCGTCAACAAGTGGGTGTGCAAGTCCATGAAACTCGATCTCCCATTTTCCTCTCTTCTTTTAAAGGAAAAGGAACATGGCATATCACCCTTCAGTGCTTCAGGCAGCCAAATGTAGAACGAAGAAGTCTTATGCCTCATGGTGCAAAATTGCATGAGTGTTATATAAATGGGACAGAATCTTGGCATATAGTTTCCACATGACAAATCATCCTTGTAGGTGGCTGATATATTTGTTTTAACTTTTAAGAAGGACAATAAGGAGGTGGAATAAGAGAAATTAAAGGAAAGAGGAAGACAAATGAAATAGGTATATACAAGGGAAGACAACTCAATGTTTCCTTGTTCAGTTTATAAAATTGCATCGTTTTCTTTTACTATAGATGTTGATTAGATTATCTTCTTTTGGAACAGTAGCAGTGAAGTTAATGACATACTTTTTGTCAATTACAAGTACATTTTCTGTTTTCTTGTGTATTACTGAGAAAACTTAAAGGAAACATCCTTTGCTGATAATATATTTGTAAGTCTTTCCACTACCTTGTTGTGTTAGTTAAGTGTAACTGAACACTGATCTTTTGTCTATGAAGAGGAGAATTGTCTTCTGTTTTAATACTTAAAATCAAGAAATATGACAAAATTTCCTTCTAATCTGATCTTCAAATAAAAGTTTCTATGGTCTACAATTATGTCATCATTTGTTAGTCAACAAGAAACAACTGCAACTTCTTTCATATGTGCTTTAATCTGTAATCCTTAATTACATATCCTAAGGGCTTGAAGTTTTTTTTCTACCACAGAGGTTTGTCTAAACAACAGTTAACATCTGTGATGGTTCCCTAAATATCCATAGTTATTACTTTATACGATGAGCAGGGTTTTCTGGCATGGACAAAATTTCAAATTATCTTACACGATAGGGCTATGACTTACCTCACCAAGGCAAAACAGCCATTTTATGCCTAGTGAACATTAAAAACCTTCCAGGTGGCATCAGCAACACGTGAATGCATACAAATATTTTACCTTTGGTTAAGAAATTAAGATCATTCGTACAACTAGACCATTACAACCTAAATTCACCCGAAATTACCAAAAAAAATACATGCCCACAAAGCGGAGCAACAAGAGACAATCACAAATGCAACCACTGCGTACAAACAGTCCCTATGAATAGAATGCAGTAATTAGTTGGGCTAAAGATCAGATCTTTGGTAGCAAACGCAGCCAGACATAGAGAAAGCAAACCCCTTTACGACCGATACCTAAGAACTTGATTTCTCCCTCAAGAAAAACCCGCACAAAGAAAGATAAAAGAGCAATGCGACCAGAAAACGAAGAACAGAAGACAGCAGCATAGTGATTCTACACAACAAAATGGAAACCAGGAGGAGGAGGACGACGAAACCTGATTCTTCCGCGGAAGCTTGAGGGCAAATTACAAGTCGGAAGACGAGGAGAATGCAGGAGCGAAGCGATTTGGAATCAGGCAGGAGGGCTAGGGTTTAGGTTTTGGGTTTGAACGGCCCCCACTCTTTTTTATATATTGGATTGTAGAAAGGGCATTTTTTGCGTCAATAACCCTGTAAAGACTACAATTCTCGAAATACCCCGCTTGTTCTTACTCGATAACTTCGTTACACATGTCTCTTTGTGTTCTGCGTTAGTATTTGACGTAACGATCATTCAATTGTTATCTCTCCCTTTTCCTCCATTAGCGATAGCCGTGATGGTGTTACAGTGGTGATTAAGTGTTGTGATGGTCATGTGTTGCTGGTGATGGTGGAGGCGATGATGTTGTCACCGACAATCATGATTCTATGGTAGTGGTGATAATTGTATGGTAGAGACAGTGGCATCGACTATGGTGATTACGGACGATGTTGGCAATGGTGATGTTGGTAGTATTAATGGACGATCGTGGTGTCAATGGTGGTGCTAATGTGGTGGAGATGGTGTCATTGATTGTGGTGATTATGGATGATAATGGCAAGGGTCAGATGGTGTATGGTGGTGGTATCAGTGGATGATCTGGGTGCCAATGCTATGGTGTTGTTTTAGGTGGTAATGATGATTGTGCGGTATTAGTGGTGACAAATATGGTGTTGTGCTGGTAATAATTGTATTAGTGACAAAATTATCCTTTTATTTATAGAGACACAGGAGGATTACAAAAGACAAAAAGATCTAAAATTGATAAGATTATATAATTACCAACAAAAGTTTCATTTTCAGAAATATTGAACAATAGAATCCCAGTGTTTTATGTTAAATGTAGGATCTGTAGAGTTCAACACATTCTCAACTAACAATAATGAAGGAATATTCTTTCAATTAATATACAACAAAGCACAATCAAAGGTTAATTGGTGTTACACATAACTAAAGGAATCTTTCAAAAAAGGAAACATTTTAAATTCAAATTTTTCCTAAAGAAATAAACTGACTGATGTGGCATGGCTGAGTTGTTAGATGTAAGTCGTGGTAAAGTCAGCGTCTAATGTTAAATGCACACAATCGAGCATTCAATACGAGTAAACAAGATGTCTGCAGTCACTTGGTCTAGTAGTGAAATCTCTTTGTGGTTGTACGAGAGGTCGGGAGTTCAACTCCCACAGATATCATATATATTACATCACTTGGTGGTGGTCTCATAGCCAAGTATTTGATTGTAACATATATCAATAACCGTTTCCAAAAAAAATACAAGTAGACAAGAAACTTACCAAATTTAGGGTCTAAGTCAAAAGTGGTTAAACGAGTCATTAAATAGACCAATAAAGTGCTTCTAAATAAGGTATGAAGGTTCGTTTGAAAATATCAAATATTTATCTTAAATATAAAAATAGAAAATTTGATCAAAATGAAAGGAAATAGACCTGGAGATGTTAAACGTAGGCCTAGCAGCGTTCAACGTTGAACGTTAGCTTCCATGCGCATAACGTTGAACTCTAGGTTTCCTATGTTCAACGATTTGGATTTGCTAATGGACCTTTGGAGAGTATTTGAACTGCGTAAAAAGCTTCTAAAGATGAATGAAACATACTATAGTGTAATGGGACCTAATAAAAACAAGAGAGTGCCAAAATGAGATATCTACAGCCACACGTGGAGATCGTCGACAGTTCTAGATGGTAGTTTCTATATGCGTCAATTGAGGTACACACCCCTTAGATCTCTTCTTTTTATGTCCAATTTGATGCTAGGAGAATGTTAGTGTGGATCTTGCCTTGTGGATGCTTGGGATGATTTTTTGGGAGATTTACGGTCGTTTTTAGCGATTTAAGGTGATCTCAAGTGAATATTATTTTTTGGCTTTGATCTGTGATTTTTCGAGCTACTGGTATCAAATCTTTGAGATTTTTATTATCTCAAACGGTAAATCATTTCTAGATCTTCAATTTGGCATATTATATATAATTTTTGAGAGTATGTGGTGAGATCGATTGTGTTTTCCATTCACAGATGAATAGTACTGTGAATGGTACCTATGAGCTTTGATTTGCGATTTCTTGGGTTTCACATATTGGATTTTTGTCCTAATTGGTAGAGTATTCCAATATCTTCATTTTGATATATAATATGTGATTTTGGTTGTGTGTGTGGAGACTAGTCAGAGTTCCCATCTCTAGTGATATTTTTAGGTCTTCTGTAGGTTCTTTGTGCCCTAGTTTTTAACTAGGGGGCGCCTTTTAGGCACAACTGGTAGATGCACCTACCTAGTGCGATTTGCTGGTGTGCCAAGCAAGCACATTTTGGCCTATTTTCAGCGAGTTTTTAATTTGTTTTGGTAGCTTTTAATTATGTTTAAATAATACATTGATCTTGTAGATAGTTTTGAGATATAATAATGTTTAGGAGAATGATTAGAAATGATTCTATGGAATGTTTCAAAGGATTTAATAAGATTCCCCTTATACTGTAGTTGAAATAAAAGATTAAAGAATTTAGAAATATTAAGCCTTCCCCTAAATGGTCTAAATGCATATTAGGGTTCATGTTTAACCTTAGGGTTAAACATTGGATTGGTGTTGTTACGGTACACTGAAATTATGTATTCAGCGACACTATTTAGGTGTTTGATGTTGAATTGGCTGCATCTAGTATAAGATACAGGTTAGTATACATCATACACTTAGGTATCAGAACTTCGAGTTTTGGATATAGTTTGTGTTGGTATTCGGTTTCGTAGTTAAATGGGACGACCCGTACTTGCACGTGCAGGTTAGGACCCATACTTGCACGAGCATTATCGATAGATGTCTCGTATCAGAGTGTTTTTTTTTGTATTCCCTCTTTGGATCCAATCCCTTTCTGTCTGTCTCCTTTTGTCTTGGGATTGATCTGCTTTTGGATCCTCTTCAATGAAGGAAGGGGGTCAAGTTCAAATATCCGAGAATAGTATATCTCAACAATATTTTTTACCTTTCAAACTAATTTCACTCTATGCACGTGGTGGAATTTATTAGCACGTCGGTTGTCTTATTAGTGGCTTGGTGCGTTAGCCTTTCTTTGGATCTTTATTAAGGTATGCCATGTGTCTATTGAGTCCAATATAAATAGGCCTCAATTCTCTATGAGTCTATATTGGTCTTGAAATTTTTGATATCACCAATGATATACCTATATTTATCCTATTCTTTGGAGGATGCATAAATCAAATGGGTTGGAGGTTTGTGAACCGTCGTCATATGTTAGGCTCCTTTGGATGGCACAAATAGAGAACTATTTTGCTTGAATTTCCAAGTTTATTTTTTTTATGAAAAGTCAACTACTATATATTATTTGTAGATGTGTAAATTAGGCTGGTCAATCCAACTCAGCCTGTCGTAGGCTTGAGCTTAGTTCGATCTGTCTTGTTCATGGTCGAACATGACTTGTAAATTGTGCACGAGTTGGACTGGGCCCAAGGATTTTTTGACACTTATTGGAATGTGAAGTAGGGTGCTGATTCCATTGTGATTTGGTAAATTGCTAAGATGTAATGATAGAAAAGAAAAGTCCCAATATTTAAGGACATGTATGATGAATTCCTTGTAATTCTAATGTAAATTGCAAGTAATTGATATTAAACAATGAATTGGCTTCAATATGGGCTAAAATAACATTTAGGAAGAAAATTCCTTAATTTAAATTGCAAATCCCATGAAAACACTATAAATAATTAAATTAAACCTAATCTTCCTTAACTAGAGGCATTATATATATATATATATTACTAATTTTTCTTAATCATTAAATGTTAGTGTTACATATACATAACTAGCAATTTCTTTCTACGACTATCTTTACTATTTTTAGGTTAATACTTAACGAGAATAAGGTTGAACAAAAGTGCTCTGGTGACAACAAAAGTGCCTTGCGATAACTACGTTACTGTGCTTCGTCTCCCGACTTCTTTTGCCTCCGCCCCTCCTTCCCTGGAATCCATGGCGGCTCGTCGTCTGCCCCTGGGTCGTAGAGATCCTTACTTTCTCCGCTCGCGTAAAGCCGTGACAGGGGGTGAGCAGGGCGAGAGCGCTGGGCCTGAAGTGGAGTCTTCTCGGATGGTAACTTCTGTCCTTCCTTCTTCTCCGGTTTGCCCAGTTAGGGGCAATCGGAAGAGGAAGGCCATGTTGAAAAAATCTATAAGTAAATTTTGATGATAACAAATGACATGTGATTAGTTGTCAATAATCACTTAAGAAAATATCAAATACTCAAGTGCTGAATATAAAAATCATTTACATAAGGCATATTATTCACTTATGTATAA
>JAMKQA010145726.1:0-16350 GCA_024699735.1 Posidonia australis | reverse complement strand
TATTAAATCAATGGAAACTAAATATAATAATTATTGGAGTGAGCCTCCAATGTGGGCATGTTTAGCTTTAATTATGGATCCTAGACATAGATTAGTTACTTGTATGATACTTATAGATGATATTTTTAGTAATATCAATAAAAATGAGTGTATAGATTCATTTAATGATAAAATTAAGATAACTTTATATAATTTATTTGAAGAATATGTTAGAAATTATGGTAAAACATCTAGTGGTCAAGCATCTAGTTTTTTAGGAACACAAACAAGTAGTAGTAGTTGTGGTTCTTTATGGAGTAGATTAAATAAAAAGAAGGAAAAATATATAAAATAAGTACAAATAATGTATTAGATAATTATTTAGAATTCCCAATTGCTTTTTGTGATTTAGAAATAGATAACTTAGATATATTAAAGTGGTGGTCTACTACAACTATTAGGTTTTTTATAGTAGAAAAAATGACAAAAGATTTACTAACGATTCCAACGTCAACTATGGTGTCGGAATCTGCATTTTCTGTAGGAAAAAGAGTATTAAATGATAAAAGATGTAGATTATCAGAGAAGTCTGTAGAAGCCTCCTTCTGTTTAAAAGAGTAGGTACGATGCGGTTGACTGTCTTCAGGGATTGAGCTTGAATTTTGAATCAGAAGAACATGATGATGCGGCATCAACTTCAACAGGCAGAACAGACTCCACAAATGAATAAATATTAATGTAAATTTGCAACAACAAAAAAATGTAAAAAAAATGATGTAAATATCTTTTGTATTTTGTTCTTATTTTTATGTATTTAAAATATATTTTTATTAATAAAAAAAATTTAAAACAAATTGGGCCCAATGGACCAGCCCGACCCAGCCCACCGACAGGCCATGGGTCGTGCTGGGCCCATGACCTCCCAAAGGAGGCCCAGCCCAACCCACCGACGGGCCATGGGCCGTGTTGGACCCATGACCACCCAAAGGAGGCTCAGCCCTGCCCAGCTCGAACCAGCTTGCGGGCCGAGCCAACCCAGTCTAGGCCCGGTCGGGCCTCTTATTTTGTGGACCGAGTCAGACCGGGCCAGCCCGGTTTCTGTCTCTATGTGCGGCTAAGTGGCTCCGAATTATGTGCCAGAAGAGTCTGTGTTGGCAGAGTACTCGAAGAAGTGTCTACCCTTCTCTCTTTTCTCCTGCAAGGGCTAGGTTTTTGGGATTTGGGATGAGGCTTCTTCTGATTTTCATGTTCCCTGCATAATTACCTACCCTTCCTTGTAATTCATGATTATTGTATCTTCTACTTCTTTTTGTTAGTAAGGGTTGCTATTCTTTATGAGTAGGTGAGCACATGTGTGTGCTCCTGAGTACTCTTGACTATGGATTTTCCATGGTCCTTGTAGCCTTAGTACTTGTAACCTATCATTATTAATAAAAGGTTACATTAACTTGCCCAAAAAAAAATTATGCACCAGAACTAGACTGCACGCACAACTATGCACCTAAAATAAAAAAAATAGACAAGCACGCATGAGTGAGATCAATGTCACCTAGTACGCACCTCCAAACCAAAAATCTGGTAAAACTCCTAAAGGCCTACTGAAGTCGCGAAGAAAGCACCAAAATAGAAAAGTCAACATGCAATCATTTATAAACCATGCTTTCTTTTTCAAAACCCATTTTATCATTTTCTTTGAAATTCTATGTATCTTTACAAATCACTTTTTATATATCTCAAAAGGGCAAATCCTTGATTAGAGTCTCGCAAAAACACAAATTATTCCATATCTCAAATTACGACAAAAACCATAGTTGGAAACTAGTTCAAAATCACAAGTTTGAACTTAGCTAGAATCCAGCTCATAAGCCAAACCATAGTTTGATTCTAACTCTAAATCACACACACAGTCTCAACAAAACTTGTCGTATCAACTTGGCCATAGGTGACTGACCTGGCTACAAGTAGTTGGCGAGGCTCCAACCCAGACCTCACTGCAGTGTCGTGGTGAACTACCCTACGTAGGAGTTCAATCGCCCCGATTGCAACCTTACAGTACCATGTAGGTACACACAGGGTGCCCCGTCATAACACCCCTAGGTGCCCAAGCATCTAAGGACTCCAACCCCAAACCTGACCAGCATGGGCACTGAGGGTAGTTCGGATCTACCATATCTCAAGTCCTACAGTACCACATAGTCCTGAGGCTCACTCCTCGGATCAAACTCGACTACCACAGCCTAAGACACATCCTAGACTACTCAAAGGTCTTACTATCCCTGATTGGTACATCCAACCGGCCCAAATGTGGTTCCTACAAATCTCGACAAATCCTTTTAAAACATATGCATCTCTTTTAAAACCTCTTTCAGAACCACATTGACATCAAAAACCATTTCCTACTTATTATAAGAATTCATTATCAAAGGAAATATCTCGTAATCATTTTCCATGCATTTATAAACAATTAATCATATTTGTATTTTTAGAAAACCCTTGAAACAAGCCATTTGTGTTTACAGGAAAATGCAACTCGCGTTGACAATCTACGTTGGACACTCATGCGACATATCCGCGTCTCAAGTATTCGCAACCAGATCCCGCTAAAGGCCTGTTCTGGTGGTACTCGCCTACCAATCGCACTAACAGTTTTACAGAAAAAACTCAGAATAGAGCATTCGAACCCAACTCAGGAAACTTGCATAAAATCCTCTGAAAATTCATAAAGCATGCACGATACATCACAATACACATTTAAACATTTAGGGCATATGGATTTAGGTATCTTCTCATGCATTTATCAGAAAATCTCAATAAATCATGATAATTCTCTCAAAAACATCAAAACCCAATACTGACATGGATTCCTCATATTTCTCATGCAATTTGCATTAGTTTCCTCATTTAAATCAATCCTAGGCATGCTTCTAGGAAGGTAAAAAGAGGGGAACACATACTATTAGAGTTCACCGATGATTTCATAACTCCGACAAGCTTTCGACAACCTCTAGCAAGCTCTCCCAATGCCAGCTCTTCTTTGGCAAATAGCCTCCACCTCCGGCGATGGTCTCCTCTAGTAACAGCTCACCTCCAACGATTCAAGCAGTAGACCTCCCTCTCTCATTCTGCCCCTAGCTCTCTCTCTCTCTCTACTGGTCTGTCCCTTAACACAGGAGGATGGCCAAGCCTTGTATAAGAGCCTCTCCGTCCAATAGCCCTCCAAGTCCTTCATCAGCACAATAGGCGAGGCGAGTAGTACGTTTGGCGCTAGTGGGTCAACGCATCTGGCAGCAAACACGGGCACAGGTGTCAATCAATGTTTCACTGTGGTTACTGTATTCAAGGCTGCACGTCGACAACTCGCACTGGTGACCTTCACTGGTCATGCACACTTTGACGGCCCACTTGAACCATGTGCCACCTATATCCACTAACTTCACCGACCTACTAGGTCCACCTGGCCTATTCGAAACAGAGATGAGTAGAGACTACAAACAAATCTAGGAAAATGAACTTGCATTCATCACAATCACCAATAACATCAAGTCCAGCTTATTCAGATTACACAACAAGCCTCAATTACAAGATACATCAATTCTAGATGTTACACCAGGGCATCTATGGTCTCTATTTATAGAAGAGAAAGCTGGGAAATATGTCTCTTACGTCTCTTTTAACGTTCATCAACGGATAGTTAAAATTGTAGACCGAAATATTTCGATATGTCATTTTACCTTGTTTTCCACAATGATCGGCCAATTCGATATACCAAAAGAATATGGTATGCCAACCAAAACTCCCTGACTTGGTATTCTCATCATCTTTGGAGTGTTGGATCAAGGATCGTTACATCCTAGTCATATTTACAGTTTTCGGTATACTGAAGAATTTCAGTGTGCCAAAAACAACCCTGACTTACATTTTCTTGAGTATACATGAATAACTAAAATTTTACATCAAATTTTTAACTTTTACAAATTAAATTGAATTTCAAGTCTTCACGATAATCTTCCATTGATTTCTGTCTTGAAATCTCCTTGACTTTGTAATTGTCTTCATGGTTCTTTCTTCATGGTTTCTTTCGTCATGTATCTTTTCCCAATAAGCTTATGGCTTATACAAGATATCTCAAGCAATCTTATTAGATCAAAATAATAATGCAAGTCACATTTCATTGGTTATCATCAAAATAAAATATTTAAATGTATATTTCCAACAACAACTACCCACACTAGCCAATACCATAGGATCCACCCTCTTGGTGTCCTAGCTTCAGTGCTCAGAGCAACTAGAGTCTTTAACCTTCAAGTTTAGTCAGCACTTCAAGTCCTAGTGCCTGAAGCAACCAAAGTATCATATCTCTAGGTCTGGACAACACCTCAACCTGCAAACCTTAGCCTAGTAAATTGCACGTGACCACCCAAGAGTCTCATACTCTTTGGTCCCAGCAACACGACCCTCTAGCCTGTTGGACCTAGAACCTCTATCTTGGACATCATACCTAGCTACATAGAGGTATCATATCCTTTGGGTCCGCTGCTATGATTCCTCAGCATCTTGGTTCCTAGATCTTAGCCTCAGACTTGTGCTTAACGTTTTTTGGAGATATCATATTCCCTAGATCTACTAGCACAATCCTACAACTGCTTGATGTCAACAAACAAAAACCAATGTAAAACATTTTTCAAAACATTCTCAACGTCTTCTCAAACCATTTCAAAACATTTTAAACTCATACCAATCTCTAATTCCAAAACCAAGTTAAAACAGGTCACAAGAAAACTACTACTGAAATCTTTAGATTTCAAGCCGAAAACGATGCATTAAAAATTTATGCCATATACTGTTGAAAAGATCTTGGAATTATCTTTCCAATGCCTACTAAAACACAAAAATCCAATATCTAAAACTCAAGATAACACAAGAAGAAGCCAAATAACTTTCTTATTGAATAGTGTTCACTAGGAAACACTACAGTGTTCACCAAGAAACACTGCCACCAAGAAAAAAGCTTGCAAATGCTTTATTAATGTTATAAAACATGCATACAACATGAATCAACAAGTCTACAATCATTTCACAGCTCTAGATCATCACAAAAATCTCATAAACTCAAGGGGAAGCATCATATGCACAATAACAATTATTGCATTCAAAACTGAGAATAAATCACCTACTATAATACCATTGTAATTCATTGATTTGGGATATCAAACCAATCTAGATTTTGACATAAAATATACAAAATTAAAAATTTTTAATTTATCTATCCAACACATCCAAGATCTTATAATTCTTATACTCATAACTCAAAATAAGATCATTTAAATGAAGAAAGATCAAACAGAACTCGAGTTACTGGATGAAACCCACATACTGTAAGCTACTAAAATTCACAAATTTGGATCACAAATAATTCAAAATTTTTCATATAATATACCAAATTAAATAGTTTTAATTCTTCTTTCTAATGCATCAAAAATTTCATAAATCCAACAAGCATAGCTCGACATATGATCAATTAAATGAAGAATGGTCAAATAGAGGCTAGTAGAACCCAAACCTTATTGTTCCAAAGACAGAAGAGTTCATGTGGGATGAAGATCCGAAGGTTAGAGAGATGATGGTTTGTGGTTTTGCTGAAGAGGACGTTTCGAAACTTGAAATTGAGGTCTTGGAGGGAGGATCTGATGTTGCCACTAGGGCTGCAAGGTCTAATGAGGTGGGTAGTGATGTGTTTCTTGCGGAAAATATTTCTTCTAATGGTGTTGATCAAGGGAATGGTCTTGTTCCAGTAGGGGATTCTTTATGCAAGGGCAGGGATGGTGCTAAGGGGGATGCTATTCACTCGTCGTCAGTCGATAAACCGCGTGGCAGAGGTAGGCCTCGGAAGAAGCATAGCAATATACTTGAGTGTGTATATGTAAGTGATTCTAGCAAGGATGATCCTAAAGACAATGCATGTAATGTGTTGGGTCTGATCACTAGAAGCAAGGCCAGATTTAGCTCTCTTTTGAATTCTTTCTCTATTCTTACTCATTGAGATAGTTGTATGGAATGCTAGAGGAGTGGAGAATCACCCTACTTTGAGAAGGTTGTGACACTTGCTTAATACTTTTCATCCTTCCTTAGTAGCTGTTCTGGAACCGTTTATTCATTGTAATAGAGGTAATGATATTATGCTTTCTCTAGGTTTTACGTAATTTCTCTCTAATATTGAGGGGTTCTCCAAAATCTAGATTATATGCAAGCCTTGTTTTTAGTTGGAACTTATATCTTTGTTTGATTAGGCCTTGTCGATTTCTGTGGGTGATAGTATGTTTTCTTCGAAGATTAATCTTACCTTTGTTTATGCTAGTTGCCATGCTCAAGAGAGGCATCTTCTCTAGGATCATCTATATCATCTCGATAGTGTGGATACTCTTACAACATGGTGTGTTATGGGAGATTTCAATATTGTCTTATTTCCTTCAGAGAAGACGGGTGGGAGGTGCCCTAGGTTTACTCATATGGAGGATTTTCAGGAGTGTTTGGATAATTGCATGCTTCAAGATGTGGGGTTTGCTAGCCCCAAGTTCATGTGGTGCAACAATCAACATGGTGAGGATCACATTCTTGCTCGTTTGGACAAGTGTCTACTGAATAATAAGGACAATGAGATTAATGCCAAAGTTCGACATCTTCCTCGGGTATCCTATGATAATGCTCCTCTTTTTGTTCATCTTTTTCAAGGCAATTACATTGGGGCTAGGCCGTTTAAATTCCTGGATGTTTGGATTGAATATAACTTTTGCTTGGACGTTATTCGTTCTTCTTGAGAGGGATTTGTGGATGATGGTGGTGATCTCTCCTTTCGCTGGTTCCTTAAGATGAAGAGACTTAGGGAGACGTTGAGGGAGTGGAGTAGATCTTCTTTTGGTGATATCTTCCTAAAGGTGAAGTGTGTAGAGGAGGACATTAGGGCGGTGCATGAAAGAGTGGGTAACGCCTATTATGAGGTTTCCATGCAGCAATTGGTCGAAGCTAATCTAAGAATTTAGAAGTCTTTAAGGCAAGAAGAATTATTCAGATACCAAAAAGCTTAGGTTTCTTGACTTAAGGAAGGTGATAAGAATACTTCTTTCTTTCACAATGTTGTTAAGAATAAAAGACAAGGCAATTATATCCATGCTATCAAAAACTCTGAGGGACATTGGCTTCATGACACTAGGGAGATGCAAGATGAGGCTAATTCCTTTTTTCAAGATTTGTTCTCGTTTGAGGGTAATGGTGATATGGGTGAGTTGTTGGATGTTATCCCTACTCTTATCTCTCCTGAAGAATTGGTCAATCTCACAACTATTCTTGGCAAGGAGGAGATTCTTCACACCTTGCACTCCATGCCACGTCATGCTACAGTGGGTCTTGATGGGATGTCTTTGTCCTTCTTTCTAGCGGCATGGGATATTATTGCGCATGATTTGGTGGCCCTGGTCAAGTATTTTTTCATGGGAGGTAAAATGCATTGTAGTATCTCAGCTTCTTTAATTTTCTTGATTCCTAATGTAGATCACCCCTCTAGCTTTACTCAATTCAGACCTATCAGTGTTGGTAATATTATTTCAAAGGTGTTTTCAAAGATTATGAATAATAGACTAATTTCTTTCTTACCTAGATTAATCTGTCAAGAATAGGCTAGTTTTGTGAGGGTAAAGGATATCTTTGATCACATTCAATTGGCTCAAGAAGTGGTTACAGACTTCGATAAGAAATGCAGAGAAGGAAACATTGTGCTCAAGCTTGACATGCTTAAAGCCTATGACAGGATGGAGTGGCCTTTTCTTTTTGCTGTGTTACAAAAGTTTGGCTTCTTTATTAGATTCATAGAGATTATTAAATGGACTTTGTACAACAACTAGTTCACTCCCATACTTAATGGTCAACATAGTGGTTTTTTAAAATCTTCTAGGGGTCTCAAGAAGGGGGATCCCTTTTCTCTAACTTTGTTTATATTGGCTCAGGAAGTTTTTAGCAGAAGTTTAAAGGAGCTCTTTGTAAAAGGATGTTGTGATTATTTTTCTACTTAAAGTAGAGGAGTGGCATCTTCCCATTTATTTTTTGCTGATGATGCTCTTATTTTTTGTAGAGCATCAACACTTGCTATTTCTAGGCTAATGGCTTTCATTGCATTATATTAGCAAGCTTCTGGCCAATGCATGGGATGTAAAAAGTGTACTTATTTTTGGCACAAAGAACTAGCCTCTCATGAATTTGTCTCTAATATTAATGGCTTCTCTAAGAGTTCTTGGCCTCTAATTTACATGGGTGCTCCTATTGCTCCTAGGAGGATTTATGCCGTTTATTTTAGTAGATTATTGGAGAGAATTATGCGACGTATTGTAGGGTGGACCAATAGGTTCCTTTCTATGAGTGAGAGATTGGCCTTCATCAAGCATGTTCTTTCTTCTATTCCTATTCATATTCTGGTTGTTACAAGAGTTCCTGTTTGTGTTGTCAGGCAAATTGAAAAGGCCCTTTGTAACTTGTTATGGGGATTTAAAAATGGGAGAAGGAAATTTCATTGGATCAGCTGGGAGAATATCACTAAACCCTTTTGTGACATGGGGCTAGCTATTCGGAAATTGGAGGATACCCACCTTCTTTTTAATATTAAAACTTGCTGAAAATTGTTGCTTCAAGAGTCTTTGTGGAGTAAGTTTTGTTATACGAAGTACAAAATTTCTTCTTGTGGGTGGTCATGCATGTGGTCTTTGTCAAGCATTAGGTGGAGACGTGTCATGGGAGTCATGCCTTGGACTATAGCTAATTGTTTATGGCTTATTGACAAAGGTAATAGATTGTTTTGGTTGGACAAATGGTGGCCATATGGTATCTTGCTTGATGTTCTCAATGTGCGTAGCTGGGCTAATAAGGGTCTTTGTGTGGTTGATACTTTTCATCATCAAGATCTCTTTGTGGATGTTGTGGGTGATGATAGTGCAGGTGCTATGAAGATGTGGGAGACTCTTAATAATCTTCATGTTGACATCCATGGTGGGGATGATAGACTGGTGTGGCTGCCTTCGTTGAGTGGTATCTTTGCAATGCTTCGTCCGAGCTTCATATCAGGTGTAGGAAAACTTCTATAGCGAGGTGGGTTTGGTGTTCGGTTTTTCCTTCAAAGGTATCTCTTCTTTTGTGGCGTATGGGTTGGAATGGCCTTCCACTTAACAGCAACATTCAATAGCATAGTATTTCCTTAGCTTCCAAGTGCAATTGCTATGTTGAGCCTCAACAAGAGTCCTTGCACCATCTTTTCTTTGAGGGTGAGTTGGGAAAAGCTCTTTGGAATTTTTTCAGTAGCCTTTTTTGTCTTCCTTTGGATGATGATGTTTTCAAGACAATTGTTGCATGGTTTAGAAGGGGTAGCCTCTGTTCTTACAGGAATATGTTGATTGGCTTGGAATTGAGCCTCCATCTAAAGAAGTCCACCACAATGATACCTCCAAGGATGAAGACTACAACCTAGTAGACATTGAGGAAGATGGTGATGATGATGAGGAGGATATTGACATGGTAGAGGAGGAGGAAGCTATAACACCCACTTATTTATTTGCCTTCTTAGTTATGTAGTTTATTTAATAAACTGAAGGCACAGGTAACAAAAATATGGAACCTAATTGTTGCATGGTTTAGAAGGGGTAGCCTCTATTCTTACATCCCCAACAGGCCTCAATTCCATATTTTTGTTTGCATGGGGATGTGTCCCTTTCTTGATGCCCCATCAGTGACCCGAACAACTAGGTTCAATAACAAAGCTCAGCCTACACCATCTCGGCATCTACGGTCGTGTCTGATGATTGGTTTCATTCCATACCACGACAACCCATACTCGTGGATCCGTACAGGCAACCACAGTCGTATCTGACAATTGGCCTATTGGAGTCTCATACGCTTACCACATTGTTGACACAACCCCCGTGGCTCCAAAATAGATTATTCTTTTCTTTTTCAAAACGCTTGGGTTTTCTTTTTAAAACCATTACTCATCTTATCTTTCATTGCAGGAATCTCTTCTATGCAACGCATGACCCTCTACTAGGGTCCCAACTCAAAATCATTCATTTATCATCTTCTTTTTTTTGGGTCTCATGCCTAAAAATCTCGTAAAACATGCATTTAGTTTATTTCTATCACTTTATTGGGCTTCAAGCTGAAACTGGCTCATATTTCTTTACTTAAATTCTTTATTCCTCTATGGCATTTTACATAGGGAAAACATCATCCTCACATGCTAATTATCCATAAAAGTCATCTTTTATTTCATTTATCATTATATCTTATCATATGGGTTAGGGGCTAGATTCGGCATATTGATCTGGAAATCGGTCGATTCGGTCAACCGAAATCCTTTGGTCGTCCAAATCCCTCTAGTTTGGTCGACCGATTCTCTCCGATCGGCTGAACTTCTGTCAGATTTCTCTCCCCTGGGCCTAGAACAGTCGACCGATTACAAGGATCGGTCATCCAAAATCCCCTCTTTCGGTCGACCGATACTATTCATTCAGCTGAACAGTGGCTCAGGTGCCCTGTTCTAAGGCAAATCGGCATACTGAACCCAGTTCGGTATGTCATTTTCCCTATTTTTAGGAAATAGACCCTCCTCTGCTGCTCGTTTCTTCTCCCCATTGGGAGTGAGGGGTGGACCCTTCAAACACACACTAAAAATTTCGCATAAAACATGGGACGTAGACCTTTGAGTCTACTTCAAAATCCCTCATACTATTTGCAAAACCATCAAGCTTGCTAGTCACACAAAAACATGAAACTCATACGTAGCTAGTGTAGCATATATTCCATTTTCAACCAAAACTCATGAAATCCATACAATCCTAGCATTATCTCTTCACATTTATACTATCTATCACATTCCAATCCTTTCTACTATTTTCCCGTGATTTTACATGCATTTTTCCTCATTTTCATGTATTTTACACATTATTGTAAACTAAGAGGAAAGAGGTGGAAAGGGGGCCACGTACCTGTGACATCTGGGCCTGATTATCCATTTTTAATTGTAAGCCATGGAATTAATTGTAATATTGTATAAATGGTTTACTAATGGATAATCTGTTGTTTCTTGGATGTGTGAGCTTGTGGTCGGCTTTCTATGTACTTACTTGTGATTTGGGACCAATGTAGAGTCCAATTTGAGGATGCACAGTTGCCTCGATTTACGTGCCTATCTTTCCTTCTTTTCTCTCTCTCTTTTCTCTCTCCCTCACGAGCCACCATCTCATCTTCTTCTTCTTCCCTTTCCCCACTTGTGCCACCACCAGCCAGTGGCCCGTGCCTCGCCGTCACTTCTGAAGCGATGGATGGCCAGTGTGATGTGGGAAAAGAAGAGGATAAAGAGAGGCGAAGGCAAGTGAAAAGAGGGAAGGTAACTGAGAGAGGAGAAGGAAAGAAAGAACAGCACGCGGCAGAGGAGGCAATGGTTTGTGAGGTTCGCTGGAGGAGGAAGCTTCGTCGGGGCTGCGCCAGAGTGCGAGGAGAGTCACCATTGTGCGGGGAGGATCACTGGAGAGGTACGCGACCCCTTCTTCTCCTCCGTTCTCTTCTTTTCTTCTAATAAGTTAAATGCATGAAAATGATGAAAAATGCATGTAAAATCATAGAAAAATAGTGGAATTGATGAGAATGAGTTGAAATGCATGGAAACATAGATATCATGCGGTTAGGATTGAAATTTTTAGGAATATACAAGTTTTTGGGATGAGGGCTATAGTGGCCATTTTGAGCTCCATCTCTTTGTGATTTTCGAGTGGATTGTATAGTGTATAGATTGATGAATGGTTTGTGGGGTTTTGAAGTAGACTCAAGCGTCTACACCCCATGATTTACTCTTATTTTATGATGAGTGTTTTGGGGGTCCCCTGGAGGCTCCCAGTTTCGACAAACTCAAGGCTTGAAATAGGGGAGGTGCCCTGGTTTCAGGAAATTTGGCATGCCAAACTGAATTTGGCATATCGAATCTCTGTCAAATTAAGCCAAAATACTTGATTTCGGTAGGCCAAAATCATCCGATCGACTGAATCAGAGCTTTTTGGTATACCGAAAATGTTCAGTGTACCGAACCAGGGATTTCTGATATACCGAACTTGAAATTTGGTCTATCGATTTTGCCCTAGCCCTGATATATATTAATGAGACTATAAAATGAAAAGAAAGGGGTTTTAAATGGACAATAAGCATGTGTTAATGATGTTTTCCCCATGTAAATGACATGGAGGAATGTTGAACCCAAATAAGCAGATTTGGGCATGGTTTTGGGTTTTTGACCCTATAAATGAATAAAATGGTTGATTGTGTATGGTTTTGGGCATGAGACCTAATTTATGATTTTTTTTAAAGCATGGTTTTTCATGGATTGAGTTGGGACCCTAGTGGAGGGTCAAGCATTGCATGGAAACAAATTCCTGCAACCAAAAAGAGTGGAAATGGAAATGGTTTTGAAAAAAGGAAAACTTAAAGAGTTTTGAAATGAAACACTAATAATGTGTTAAGGAACCACGGGGGTTGGTCTCGACAACGTGGTAAGAGTATGAGGCTCTAATGAAACCAGTTGCTAGACACAACTGTGGTTGCCAAGCTTGAGGCAGTGTAGGCTGAGTCTGGGTTGTTGAACCTAGTTGTTCGGGTCACCGAGCTCATGATGGTGTAGGCTGAGCCTAGGTTATTGAACCTAGTTGTTCGGGTCACCGACGGTGTAGGCTGAGCCTGGGTCGTTGGACCTAGTTGTTCGGGTCACCAATGGGGCCTCTGACAAAGATGTATCCCCATGCATATATGAACAAGATTGAGGCTGGTTGGCCGGGGTGGTGGCATCTTGCATAGGGAATTTCACCGCGGCAGTGCAGGGAGATAAGGGAAATGTTGTCCTCGCCTACTGCTTGTGTGCCTGGTTACCCCTGATCAAGGTAATATCAGTAAAGAAAACTAGAAATGAATAAGAAAAGAATGTGATTTTAAGAATTGAAAAGAGATGTGGTTTGTCTGGGATTGGACTTATGAATGGTCCTAAAATCCTAGAATAAAAATAAGAATTGTGTTTTAACCAGTTACTAGTCAGTATGTATGACTTTGGTTTTGAGCCGAGAGGCATTACGTTTTAGGTTGGATCTGGTCAGAAATATGAGTTTTGAAAGTGATTTTGGTTTTCGGAAGAAATCCGAAGTATTGAAAAGGAGATGTTTTGGAAAATGATTTCCAAATGTTTTCAAAAGAAAATGTAAAATGTGTGTTTCTGGAAGAGAATATGATTTGGAATAAATTTCCAAACATTTTGAAAAGAAAAGAAAGATGGGTTTTGAAAAGAGTTTGGATTTGGGATCAAATTCCCAAGCAATTTCAAACAAAACGAAAAAGGGAATGATGTTTTAAAAGGAAAAGTTGATTTTCAAAAGAAAACCAAACCTTAAAAAAATTAAAAAGCTGAGTTTTAATGGTTTTACTGAGATTTTTGGAGCGCGTACTGGGTGACTTAGATGTCACTCACGCGTACTTGTTTGTTTTTCAAGTGCAGTTTGGGTGCTGTTGAGTTCTAGTGCTGGAGTCGGAGCTTCTAGCCCTACATGGTTTCCTGGAGGTGAGTCTTATTTACAGTTATTTAATTTTACTATAATTAGTGTAATTTTGCTTATGATACTATGATTTAGATAACGTGCCCGGGTTTGGGGCGTTCAGAGTGGTATCAAAGCTAAGGTTACACCTAGTGCACCGGCTTAGTGATGTCCAGTCTAGTGGCTCCCTAGGACTACACAATAGAGAGTCGTGCACCTCAATTTTTGGTTGTTGTGTTTTGTTGTGCTGGCAGGAAGATGTCTTACCGAGGCCGCAGCCGTGGCAAGGCCCCTGTACCCGACTCTAAGACGGGAGAGGGTAGTGCATGGAGGGGTATGAGACGAGAGTTTGGTGAGATGATGCAAGGTTTCGCCCAATCCTTAGGCAGCAGCAGTCGGGATGAGGCGAAGGGAGACCCATGGATCAAGCAGTTCCGCCAGCTTGGCGCACAGACTTTTGATGGGCGCGACACACCAGAGGAGTGTGAGGCTTGGTTCCTGAAGGTGAAGAAGATCCTAGAAAGGATCGAGTGTCCAGCGGAGAAGTGTGTTCAGATCGCGGCATTTCAGTTCAAGGGTGCTGCAGATCAGTGGTGGACGACAGTGCGCCACACCAAATTTCCGAATACGGACCTACTGATGATCTCTTGGGAAGAATTCGGAGAGGTATTCTATGAGAGGTTTTTCCCTAAGCATGAGAGGGATAAGCTGGACAGCGAATTCAGGAATCTAAAGTAGAGGAGCTAGATTATGGCTGAGTATGAGTCGTCCTTCCTTCGGCTAGAGTAGTTCTCTCATGCTGTAATTTCTAAGAAGAACAGAGCCAAGAGGTTCATGGAAGGGCTAAACCCTGTGCTGAGATCCAGAGTTATTGGCTTTAGATGCCAAACCTTAGCGGATGCTGTTGAGCTTGCAAGCTGCTATGAGGATGATCGTAGGCTGTTCCAGGAAGAGTATCCTAAGAAAAAGGGGAGAAAGTCTGTCTCTCGACCCTCCATTTCTTGACTGTCAGTGACTAGAGCTCCAAGTTCTGGGAGTTTCGGCAGCTCTGGGAAGAAGCAAAAGCAATGGCCTACATCTGGTAGAGAAGAGAGTTTGGGTTTCAACCACGTAGGGTCCAACAGTGGCCCACAGGTGGGACCGTGCCATGTCTGTGGCAAGAAGGGGCATGTAGCGGCACAGTGTTGGAACAAGCAGAGGAACTTAGACAGTGTAGTATGCTACAACTGTGGGATGTTTGCCAGAAGGACTGTCCCAGTCAGTCGAAGACAGTAGGAGATGCACCACGTTAGCTTACTAATCGGAGAGTATTCTCCATTGCTGCCCTAGATGTTGGTCCATCTGGAGATGTAGTAGAAGGTGAGAACTAGTACGACTGTGTGAGTTAAGTTTTGTCCTATAATAATAGATCCTATGTGTACTTAACACTATTTCTTATTATGATTATGGTTATGGTGTGTTGATTATAGGATCTTTTCTTATGGCTGATCGGATGGCTCGAGTCTTGTTCGACTCTGGGAGTTCATTTTCTTTTGTCTTCGAGTCATTTGCCTCTGAGATCGGGACTAGGCCAGCCAGGTTGGCATTCCACCTAGATGTAGTCACCCCATTGGGAGAACACAGCTTAGCGTGGAGATATTTGAGATCGGTTGATGTTCAACTCGGGGACAGGAATTTTCAGGCCAGTTTGATCCTGATGAACATGCAGCATTATGATGTTATCCTGGGAATGGATTGGCTAGCACAACATTCAGCCGTGATAGATTGTGCCAAGAGGAGAGTTCTGGCAGAGTGTCTAGGCCAAGGCTGGTGTATGGTACAGGGCACCAGGCCGGGTCAGCCTAGAAAAGTGATTTCTACTCTTAAGGCCTACCATCATCTGGTGAGAGGCAGTATGGGCCATTTGGCCTATGTGACAGTTTCTACTTCGCTTGTGGTCACAATTTAGGACATGCTGATGGTGAGGGAATATCCTGATGTTTTTCCAGAGGAATTGCCTGGAATGCCACTGCACAGGGAAGTGGAGTTTATGATTGACTTGGTGCTGGGATGAGGTCCTATTTCCAAGACTCCGTACAAGATGGCACCTGCTGAGTTATGGGAGCTTCGAAATCAGTTGCAGGAACTGATGGATAAGGGATTCATTAGTCCCAGTGTTTCACCTTGGGGAGCACTAGTTCTGTTCGTTAAGAAAAAGGATGGTTCACTTAGGCTTTATATAGACTACCAGATGTTGAACCAGATCACTGTGAAGAACAAGTATCCACTGCCCAAGATCGATGATTTGTAAGACCAGCTGCAGGGAGCATCAGTGTTTTCCAAGATAGATCTAAGATCTGGATACCATCAGTTGAGGATTAGTGAGCCAGATGTGCAAAAGACAGCCTTTCGCACCCGTTATGGACATTATGAGTTTTTGGTGATGCCATCCGGGTTAATGAATGCACCGGCTGCTTTCATAGACTTTCGCACCCGTTAATGAATGCACCGGCTCCTTTCCAAGTGCGAGTTTTGACTGAAAGAGGTGTCTTTCCTTGGTCACATTATTTCAGGAGAAGGCAACAAGGTAGATCTAGCCAAAGTGGAAGCTGTGAGCAGTTGGGCTAGACCGAAGACAGTAACTAAGATTAGAAGTTGTTGTGCCGAGTGGTGAAGAGAAAACAGGAATACGAACGATGCTCACATCCCAAGCATCCAAACCCTCCCCCACAGATGAACCTCACATGAAACCCTAGATCTGGAGAGAAGAGGGAGGAGTTCTCTCCATACAATT
>JAMKQA010145725.1:0-17041 GCA_024699735.1 Posidonia australis | reverse complement strand
ATTAGGACACACCCCTACACATCATGCACCTATATTTTAGACACCACACATAAGCATGGCATGGCATATCACCCTTGGGCGTATAGCAAAGGCTGAAAAGCCGACATTTCATAAGCAAAAGAGAAACCAATAGAAGACCGATTTATCGG
Source organism: Posidonia australis (assembly GCA_024699735.1). NCBI lineage: Eukaryota > Viridiplantae > Streptophyta > Magnoliopsida > Alismatales > Posidoniaceae > Posidonia > Posidonia australis. Next base: position 16,892 of record JAMKQA010145725.1, on the reverse strand, counting down.
GCGTACTAGGGTGCCTAACACCTTCCTCGTACGTAATAGGGATCCTTATTCATATTTCTGGTTTACGAAGACCTTTTCCCTTGCTTTTGCATGATTTCCATGTTTTATATGGTTTTCCTCGTCTTCCATTTGAATAGACTAGGTGGCGACTCCTGCATTTGCATATATTTTATTTTTGCCGTGATTTTACCGACTTTGGCATATTTTTGCCATTCTCGACGGCATGGTTACAGACCCTAATGTGCCATGTGTGCACTTGTGGGACCGTGTAGGGCTGGATTGGCAGTTGAGTCAACTCAACATAGTGACACGCACAATATCGATTGCTAGCCACTATTCTTGCAGCCTTTAGCCATGCCGCATCTTCAATTCACCAGGATTTCCAACGGTGGGGGCGAATGGATGGCGACAAGGGATGCAGAGGCTTAAAGAGGGAGTAGCGGTGTAGGTGCTGGGTATGAAGAGATCGAGAGGGAAAGAGAGAATGAAGAGAAAAGAGAGGAAGAACCAGAGGAAGAAAGAGGAGGAGAGATGGTCACCCATGGCAAAGTGTGATCGCTAGAGACCAAAGCATCTAGAGGACTCGTCGAGAAGGAAAGGAGGATCGCTTGATGAAGAAGGGATCGTGGGGACCATTTGAGAGTACACGTTCTCATCCTCCATCTCTCCTCTTAGTTCAAGATTTAATTCCAAGGATTATGTTACAAATTCAGTTGAAAAGCATAAGTATGAGTAGAATTGAGTGGAATCATGGACTTATGATGATTTGTGATTTTTCCATGATTTTACAAGTATTTATGCAGAATTTTTGAGATGCTTGTTACAGTAGTAAGAAATGAGATGCATGCCTTGTGATTTTTATATCTTGAGATACATGCTCTACTTTTTAATGAAACCTGTCCCAAATAAAAGTAGACTTGACATGCTAGACTATACATTTTATGTAGGATTTTTGGTTCATTGGAAAGGAGTACGCCGAAGGTACCCAATCCAGCGAACAAATGAGACAAGGCCAGGAAAAGGTTGTTGAAGGAGGGAAATTTGGTATACCGAATAAAATTGGTATGCCATTTTTCAGTCAGTTTTTAGTTTAGAATCCTGTTTTTGTCGATCGAAATATTCTTATCTTGCAAATCAGGGAAATTCGAACGACCGATTCAAAAGTTTGGTGGACCTATCTGGGCACTGGGCCTATTTTGGTTTTCCGATCTGGTTCAGTATGTTGAACAAGACCCCAGAGCCAAGTAAGATTGATTATGAATAAAGATGTTTTTGAATGAATTTTTATGCCTAATTGAGATTTTTGGCATAATGCTTAGAAAGAACTTTGTAGAGATTTATAAGAGACATCTTAGAAGAAAAGAACAGTTTTACAGAAAAGATCTCCATAATGGGAAAGATTTAGAACAGAGCTTTCAAAGAAAAGATGCATGTTTTTAGAATAAGATTTCTAGAGTTGGCCCTGATTAGAAAGACTGGGTGCCTAGAGATAGGAGTTGAATGGGCTGGATAAGATAACTCATGAGTTCAAACACTAAGAAAGAAAGGGATGTTGGGAAATGCATCTCTGTGCACAGAGAAAACAATGTGAGCCTATTGGCTTAGTGGGGCTTGAGGAGCCTAAGAGTGCGACCTGTTGGCTGAGGTAGACGGTGGAATGCCCAACATGGGGACTTTCACCTTGGTAGTGTAGGAGGTTGAGGTTTGTACCTCTCCCTCCATTTGTGGCCAAGTCATCCATAATCAAGGTAGCACTAGAAAAGAAAAGAGTTTTCAGATTTGATATTCAGAAATTAGATTTAAGCTAGAATCGAACTATGTTTTGACTTTTGTGTTTTAGCCAGATTCTAGTCGAGAGGAGATCAGAGTTTTAGGGCTAGTCCAGCCAAGAATTGTGTTTAGTCAGATTTGAGATTTTGTTTTAGGCTGGAGTCTAGTCCCAAAGATGTTTTCCTGAAATGCATTAGATTAGTGCATGAGTTTTAGAATAGAAAGAAAGATTTTAAAGAGCAAAATTTACTGAGTTTTCCTGAAAAGGATTTTCAAAATTTAAATAAGAGATTTACTCAGAATTCTAGTTCAATAGGAAACCCAGCTTAGAAGTTTTAAAAAAAAAGTTTAAAGAAGCTTTGGAAAACCTAGAATTTAGTTATAAGTGTTTTCTATCATGTTTTTTGTGTGTGCGTGTACTGACTAACTTAGAAGACACTCGCGCGTGTTTTACCTTGTTTTGTTTTCAAGTGCTTTCGGATTGCAGTCTTGTCCAATGTTCAAAGACAAGAGCCACTAACTGCACACACAAGTTCTGGGTAGTTTATAGTTAAATTTCATTTTAAGTGCATTAATCCTAGTATAATAGTTAAGATTCTGTAGCACCCGGTTTGGGGGTGTTACAAATAACTAGAATGCTCGTCGCCTGTTGATGTGACGCCATAACATCTCATCGCTAGCTCAAGTGGCGACATGGCATGTTTCCTACTAACAACATCCTAGTATTTTACATTTTGCCCCTGTTTTTTATCTTATTCCTCAGAGATACTTTAAAAACCCAAAAAATACTTAAGAAATTCCATTAAATCATAAAAACATCTTTCTTTAAGATTAAAATACTCAAATATGCCACCAATTTGAGTAAGGCAGGAGTGTTAGCTCTGTCACAACTTATGACTAGTATTGAAAATGTTCAAAGGGCTCGAACCTACCACTAGTTTGAGCGTGTTAGCTCTGCCACAACTAATGACCTTAAAGCAAGAAAAATCAAGAATGTTTTCAAGAAAATTATGAAAAAACTGGAAAATGTGTTATAGATCCTTAGTTATGTGATCTCGGGCGCTTCAAAGGTTTCTATCCTATATGGACTCTAGGAAATGCAAAAACGAGATATCTCCAGGACTTACAAGTCAAAATGAGAATATAGTAAGATATCAGACTTATTGGCCAAAATGAGACCATTGGCGGACTCAGAAGTCTAACGCCATGCTAGAAGATGTAGGACATTGGCGGACACTAAAGTCTAACTCCAAGTCGGAAGAGGCATGCCCAGAGAAGATGAGTAAGATGATACCAAAGGTCAGTCGACATGCCCTTGATATCAAAGGGAATGATACCACAAAGTAGGTGACATGCCCTTGATATCAAAGGGAATGATACTACAAAGCAGCTGACATGCCCTTGGATCAAAATGATGATAATTCTAGATCAGGAAAGGTGGGTAGGTTGAGTAGATAGTAGGAAAAACAAATGCCCTTGGTATCGAGGCGGGCTGCTGTAGAAAAGCTAGAAGGTAGGGGGCCTAACTAATTGGTTTAGACAAGAGGGTTTGCTTGGGAGATCTGGTCTATGAGTGCACCCTAGACCACCATTATTGTGTGATCTAATGCTGTTTGTTGGAATTGCCGGAGGTTTGCTACCTATACCCAATGCTTCCGGGGACATTGGATGTCTATGGCTTGTTGGAGTGGAGATTGAGGCTCTACACTTGAGTGTGTTGCTTGTTGTAGTGGCTAGCTATAGTAGTAGCTTTGTGGGTTTGACAGGTGTTGTGTTGCTAAATGTCAACTATACTTGTAGTTCGAAAGAACGTGTACTTGACTGTCATTCTAGAAGTGTGATTCTACATTAAGGATTGTTGGAGTGATCTCCCTTTCCCCACAGAGTAGCTAAAATGCCCTAGGTTGAAAACTCTTGTTTGGATATTATGTTCAATGCATGGTAGATCTGTACCTTGCAAAATGCTTGATGCGCAAGTCTTGACCAAAGAGTAGTTGGCATGCCCTAGGTGGATAAAACTAGATTCTGGATGAGTTTGTGGCAAGATTATGTGACCTTGGCCAAAGGGCAGCTGACATGCCCCTAGTTAGGTACTGAATGAGAACCTGCAAGGTTAGGCTTGAGCAAGCAATAGAGTTTTAAGCAAGCAAGTTGATTATGAATGGGTACTTTTTTGATTATTTGTAAGCAAGTATGTTAATTGATTTTGGTTGATTTTATCGTCGTCCTTAGTAGGAAAGCTTCCTGTTTGCTTGGAAAGGAGGAGGATACCCTCAACTCAATTGACCATACCAAGACTCACAAGCTGTGGGTGGCTCTCTCTGGTGGATGGGAACGCTAAGGCTTACTATGCATTGTGGTGAGAAGGATTGGGCTCCATGCCAAACTCTTTGGGGTCTTGCACCTATTTTTATGAGATCCTTGATATTTTTTGCTTCCTCATAGACACACAGGTTTGCTCTATCCCTAGCTTGAAGGTAATAGGCACCTGGACTAGGCTGGAAGCTTTTGCTATAGGAAGGGGCTAGGTCCTTCAAAGATGTGGGCTTCCTAAGCGTATTCTCCAACTCCTCTCCAAGGTATGGTAGGTGAGAACGATGCTACTCACCTCACTCTTAGGCTGACTTCTATCTTCGTCTTTTGTCTTCTTTATTCTTTTATGCCCATGCAGATGTATTTTTCTTTTGCTCACTCGTTCAATCACCCTAGCATTTTTTCTCCCTCATGGAGGTGTACGCCCCTTGCAGCGTTTGGACACTTCGTCCAGCTCTCAATGGATGGTAGCTCCCTCACTTGCTTGTTTATCTAGGCAGTGTCAACTGAGGAGGGGCAATCTTCTCCCATGTAGACTAGCTTTCAGATTTTCGTCATCGAACAATGTTGGCATGCAAGTGTTTTGATTTTATAATTTTTTTTGTGTTTTTGATTTTTTGTGTTTTTTATTTTTCTAATTTTTCTAATTTTTTTAAACTTTTTGTGTATTTCCCTTGTTTTAATGTATGATGAAACAAAAGAAGAAAAAACAGAGTAATCGAAAAAGGTTACGATGGTGGCCCCTATTGCTTGTTGTTCTACTATTACTATGTGTGTTGGGGGATCACTAATTATTCTAGCTACATAGTTGAGACTACTGGGATAGTTGTAACTGCCGAGGCTAATGATGACTGTGATTGTTGCCTTTTGTTGAGGTGTAGGTTATTCGCACTCACAGGATCAGTTTGGTGTGTGGTAGATTGGAAAACTTTAGGCTAGGCCCCCATGGGAAAATAGGAACAGAAATGGCACACGCAAGTGTCGTTGGACCGAATCGAGAAAGGATAGGAGATGAAAACACACCGATGAGATCAAAAGGATCCCTTAGGGAAGAACCAGGATCAGAAAAGATGGGAGAAAGGAAGTAGGCTCCTGATGTCCCTGCACCCATGGAATTTGTAGGCTCAGATGAGGAGAGGTTGGCTATGCTAGGGTGTGCAGCTGTGGGTGTAGGTGTTTGTGCTAGTGTTGCCTCGTACTGTTAATGTTGATGACCTTTCGGTCGATCAGGTTCTAAATTGCATTCCAAAAATGAGATAGCCATCAGTCAAATGGCCGACTCGACAATGGAAGCTGCAGTACGCACTCGCATCATACCACCATGGGAGAGGATCCAATAGTTGGAGGTAATAAGGCTTGGTTTAATGACAGGAGAGCTGCAAGGAAGGGATCGCTAGCCCCTTTGGCAATGTGGGCTTCCCAAGCAGGCTTCAACTCCTCTCCAAGTTTTAAGGTAAGGATAGAGCTACTCTACGCGTCTCTATCTATAGGGCTTGCTTATGTCTTCAGCTTCTATTTTCCTTTTCTTTTCTTTTGGTGCCCTTATGCATGTATAACTTTTTCTGGCTCACACTCTCACTCTTTCCCTAACATTTTGTCTCCCTTTGCAGGTGTTTGGCCCTAAGGGAGTTTGACCACTTCGCTTAGCTCTCGGTGAGTGGTGGCTTCCTCTCTTATTAGGTTATCTTGATAGTGTCTTCTGGAAAGGTGGTAATCTCTTCAAAAGTAGGCTATCCTTTTTCGATTTTTGTCATTGGGTGATGGCCATGATGATGATGTAGATGCTATTGGTGTATTATGCATGCACACAGAAAGGAAAAAAGCAAAGGATGCATGGGTGCAAGAGTAAATGCTGAAAAATACATAAGTGTAGAAACAAAATGTGAAAGATGTATGGATGAGGAAGCAAGATGTAATAAACAAAAGATGCAGCAAGGAAGTAGGCTATGCAGAGCAAGGATATGGCCTCTGTAGGCACCCTGATTGTGCTGGAACTTACTAGTAGTCTCTGGCAAAAGGGCGAAGTGGTAATGGTGCACCACGGTTGTGGATGACTCATTTACTTTTCCCAAAGGCCACTAGACACCCCAAAACAACCCAAACCTTTAAACCCTCATTCACTACAATCCATAGCTTTCCTGTGGTCCTAAAGGATTGAGGAATAGGTGCAGAATTTGGAAGTCAGACCCATCATCGAGTTAGGTGCAACTTCAAAGTGTGACTTCAAGGTGTGCCTATGGAGTGGGACATGATAGCGAATACTCGGAACGTGTATGCCTAGTAGAGGACAATGGCGCGACGAGTCGGCAACATGCCCTGTTCTAGAACATCTTAGCTAACGAGTTTAGTGGACATTTCACCGCTTCGGACCATTGAATTCTATGTTGTTATTGGCTTACATGGATCCATGGTCTCCACAGACCATCATACCCCTATTTTCACACCTAAAACCCAATCAAATCCATTTGAATTCTATCCTAACCATTGAGCCTAAGACAGTTAGCCATCGACGGCCATTGTTGAGCCATTCCTCCTATTTAATGACCTTGCATCCAACGGAGAAGCTCTCTAGCTCTTGACTCTCTCGCTCGCTCTTGCACTCTAGCAGTTGCCTTTGCTCCCTTGCACTAGCGACTGAACACCCATCATCGCCCAGAATTCTTCGGTGACATCCAAAACCAATCACCAACTACCACCAATCCAATTCAAGTGACTCCCGTCTGAGCTCTAGTCCACTTTAGTCCACTCACATACCAAGCCTATGTGCGAGTCATCCTAGAAGTCAAAGAATCATCCTCTCGTCGTCAACTACACCAAAAGCAGTTGTCGACAAACACACCTGAGTAGTAGCAACCTATGCCTCTTGTTGAGGCAGTTCATTCTCATCCTCCATAGGTAAGCCTTCTAGACTGCTCCAATAACTCACCTCTTGCTTGAGTTTGGTCTACCTGTGTGTTTCCTACTTGAATTTGCTGTCGACTTTCGTATCGCACTACTAGAAATTCTACATTTTGTGAGGATATATGTCTTTACAAAGTGCTCGTCAAGTGCTTGCTAATTTCTCACTAGAACCTATAGCAAGCACATTGCGAGGACAAGCTTTCCTCAGGAAAAAATAACTCAATAAATCGATATTGCGACAAAATATCCTCGCAATGTGCTCGTTTAAATATAACGAGGACATAGCGAGGAATTTAGTCCTCGTTAATTGCTCACTAAATCCTCGATATCTCCTCACAATCTATTCACTAAGTGCCTGCTAAATATGTGGTATATAGCAAGGACATTGTGAGGATATTTCATCGCAATGTCCTCGTTAAGTTCTCGATATTTGCTGACCATATGCTTACTAAATGTGTGATCGTTCTTTACGTTCCAAAATAGGCGAGGACATTGTGAGAACTTGTCCTCAGAATGTCCTCACGAATACATTGTAGTGGAAAAAAATATTATTAATGATTACAATTAATATACCTAATAAATAACATTCAATTGCATTCACAAATATATTAAAGTAGACACATCACACGTCCACAAATTTTATATAAAAAAATATCATTTATTATTACAACATAACAAGTCCGATCACGTCTAGCATACATTAAAATGATACAACACTGAATTGATATAAGTCAAAACGATACCATACAAATCATTTTTTTCTTTTATGAGCTTTCTTTTCTTTGTTTTTTGAGGATGATGCATGAATGGAATGACGATCACATCTATACTTCTCGTAATCCTCCTCGTCGTCACTAGACAAATCAACTTCCTCCTCGTCCTTGTATCTTCTAATTATAAAAAACAAATTTACAATAAGTTATGTTAGATAAAGATTATATTTTAATGCTGAATTAAACATGAAAATTAATGCATAAAAAAAAAATTTTTAACAACATTAAACTTTACCTTACAAGTCGGTCCTTCAAAGCATGTATTTCATTTCTTATTTGCGAACTTAGTCAGTCCTCCAATGTAGTTGTCATCTGTGACAACTAAGAACTAAAGAATTCAGGATTAAATGAAGCAGAAGGCTGAGTTGAAGATCTATATTACGCATTAGATGTCTTAAAAGAGCTAATAGTAGATTTTTCTGAGTAGTATGGATCAAGACCACCCTGGCCTTACTTCCTAGACGAATTAGCCACATTTCTTTCCATCGAAACTTACTTCCAAAGTTTCTTCTCAAAGGTTGAATGTTCATCGGTATTGTCATTCCCATATTATTAAAATAACTTTAATCCTAACCATTATTACTTACAAATGCTTCCTTCATGACTGGAGTTGACCAAATAAGTTCCGCACCACTAGTGTGGAATGCTATCCACCATTCTATTACCATAAGTTTTCTACAAAATTTAGTGACCTGTAATAATTTAAAAGACATTTTCTTGACAATATAAACACACTACGAAAAAAAATGCAGCAAGTAAAAATTAACATTACTTTATATTGTAAGCTATTGAAGGTGACTATTATTAGAAGTACTTAACATTACCAAAAGGCTATATGTTAAACATGAGAAGAATAAAATGCAACAAGTAAAAACTAACATTGCTTTATCTTGTAGGCTATTAAAGGTGACAATTATGAGAAGTGGTATATATATTATACTAAGTATACATTCTCAATAAAAACCAGAAGAGCTCCCTTGTTATAGAAGAGTCATCAATGCATTTACATGGATATCTAGGCAACTCCCACTTTCTACTTTCCTACTTTCTACTTTCCGTTATTATACTAAGGGTCCATTTGGAACTTTCTAAATGTAGAAGTTAGATTCTCAGTTTTTTGTAGAAGCTGACTTTTGAGAGTTGACAGTAGAAGCTAGATTGTAGGTGACTTTTAAAAATCTTGTTTGGCAAATAAAGGTTCATTGATAGAAGTTAGATTCTATCAAGATGTATATTATATATTTATCCCTCCTTTAAATATAGGTCATAAATATTAATGGATAATAAAGTCATTTCACATTCTATTTATTCAGCTTCTAGTAGAAGCTCCCTCATGCTAGCTTCTACAAAACCATGAATTTATACATGATTTCTCTAATTCAGAAGTTGTGATTCCAGTGAGTAGTGAGATAGCTAGACCTTGTTTGGAACTGCTTTTATGATTTTTCATGGTTTGCCAGAAGCTAACCACATAGAAGTTATCCAAAAGTGGTTCCAAACAGGACCTAAGTATACAACTCCCACTTTCTGCTTTTTCATCAGTAGTGCTCCCTAATCACACGATTAAACTCATCTAATTCTAGTATCTCGGCAAGACACTAGTAATTGAGATGCGAATTTATAAATCTAACAACAACAATCGTAACAATCTAGGCAATATTATTTTGAGATAATAGGTGCTAGATTGGTAGAAAACCTCTTCTGGTGGCCTAATGCCCCATTGGCTAAGCTTTAAGTCTAAGAAATGACCACTTGTATCCGTAGTATAAAGTCAATCAAATAAAGATGGATGGTCGATAAGATTGACCTTTGAAGTTATGAAGTGGTGCTCAACCTTTTCTTTGCAATATAAAACAACTACTAATATCCAAGGACCAATCCAAAGATTAAGCCAGTATCCCATAAAAAATGGCATGCAAAGTCCAAAGGATACAATAAAAATAGAGCCCCATGAACATGGATATCAAAATCCTTAATTTAAACCTGAAAGTGATGCAGTGTAAGTGGACAAACGAAGCAACTAAAAAGACAGATGAAGGTGAGATTCCTGTGTCCATTCCCGACCACTTGTGTTGGAATTTCTGGTCTTCAAGGTCCATTCATCTCACTTGGAAATCACACTAGGGGCCACACATTTACACATATCATACATTGACAGTTTTAGAAATGTATTTAAGATTACGAATTCGTTTTCTACACATGTATTTAAATTCTGCATTTTACGAGGACATATGTCCTCGCATAGTGTTCATTAAGTGTTCGCTAATTCCTCGCTAGAACCTATAGCAAGCACATTGTAGGGACAAACTTTCCTCAAGAAAAAAATAACTCATTAAATCGATATTGTGAGGAAATATCCTTGTAATTTGCTCACTTAAATATAGTGGGGACATAACGAGGAATTTAGTCATCGTTCATTACTCACTAAATCCTCGATATCCTCTCACAATCTACTCGCCAAGTACTCGCTAAATATGTGATATATAGTGAAGACATTGCGAGGATATTTCTTCACAGTGTCCTCATTAAGTCCTTGATATTCGCTCGCCATATGTTCGCTAAGTTTGTGATCGTTTTTTACATTTCAAAATAAATATTATTAATGATTATAATTAATATACCTGCTAAATAGCATTCAATTGCATTCATAAATATATTAAATTACACACATCAAACATCCACAAATTTTATAAAAGAAAGTATCATTTGTTATTACAACATAACAAATCCGATCACATCTATTATACGTTAAAACGATACAACACTAAATTGATACAAGTCAAAACGATACCATACAAATAAATCATTTTCTTCTTCTATGAGCTTTCTTTCCTTTGTCTTTTGAGGATGATGCATGAATGGAATGACAATCACATCTAAACTTCTCGTAATCTTTCTTATCGTCAGTTTATAAATCAACTTCTTCTTCATCCTCGTATCTTTTGATTATAAAAAACAAATTTACAATAAGTTATGTTAGATAAAGATTATATTTTAATGCTGAATTAAATATGAAAATTAATGCATATAAAAAATTTTAAAACTACATAAAACTTTACCTTACAAGTTGATTCTCCAAAGTATGTATTTTATTCCTTATTTGCGAACTTAGTTGGTCCTCCAATGTAGTCATCTGTGACAACTGGGAATTGAAGAATTCAGGATTAAATGAAGTAGAAGGCTGAGTTGAAGATCTATACTGCGCATTAGATACTTCAAAAGAGCCAAAAGTAGATTCTTCTGAGTACTATAGATCAAGACCACTTAGGCCTTGCTTCCTAGATGAACTACCTACATTTCTTTTCATCGAAACTTGCTTTCAAAGTTTCTTATCAAAGACTAGGTGTTCATCGACATTGTCATTCTTATATTTCTTTTGGTACAAAAATGTGTACTTATCCTATAAAAATAAACACAAGAAATTAGAAACAACATATGATAGAAATGTATATTATTAAAATAACTTTAAATCTAACCAATATTACTTACAAGTACTTCCTTTGCATCTGGAGTTAACTAAATATGTTCCTACCCACTAGTGTGTGGGATGTAGTCTACCACTTTGCTACCATAGGTTCTTTATATATTTTAGTGGCCTGTAATAATTTAAAAGACATTTTCTTGATAATATAAACATACTACAAAATAAAATGTAGCAAGTAAAAATTAATATTGCTTTATACTGTAGGCTACTGTAGGTGACAATTATGAGAAGTGCTTAACATTGCCAAAAGGCTATATATTAAACATTAGAAGAATAAAATGTAACAAGTAAAAACTAACATTATATTGTAGGCTGCTAGAGGTGACAATTATGAGAAGTGGTATATATATCATACTAAGTATACATTTTGCATAAAAACAAGAACAACACCCTTATCATAGAAGAGTCATCAATGCATTTACATGGATATGTATGCGACTCCCACTTTCTGGTTTCCCTTGGTATACAACTCCCACTTTTTGCTTTCCATCATTAGTGCATCCTAATCACACGATTAAACTCATCTGATTCGGGAATCTAGGTAAGACACTAGTAAATGAGATGCTAATTTATAAATCTAACAACGTACAACAATTGTAACAATCCAGGCAATATTATTCTGAGATAATAGGTGCTAGATTGGTAGAATGCCTCTTCTGGTGGCCTGGTGCCCCATTGGCTGAAATTTAAGTCTAACAAATGACCACTTGTGTTCGTAGTATAACGTCAAACAAATATGTATGGACGGCCGATAAGATTGACCTTTGAATTTATGAAGTGGTGCTCAACGTTTTCCTTGCAATATAAAACAACTGCAAATATCCAGGGACCAATCCAAAGATTAAGCCAGTATCCCATAAAAAAATGACATCCAAAGTCCAAAAGATACAATAAAAACAGAGGCCCACGAGCATGGATATCAAATCCTAGATCTAAACCTGAAAGTGACACGGTGTAAGTGGACAAACGAAGGAACTAAAAAGACAGAAGATGGTGAGATTCCTGAGTCCATTTCTGACCACTTGTGCTGGAATTTCTGGTCTTCAAGGGCCATTCACCTCCCTTCGAAATCGCACTAGGGGCCATGCATTTACACATATCATACATCCACAGTTTTAGACATGTATTTAAGATTAGGAATTCGTTTTTTGTTTTGAAGTCCTTGGAGTCAATTCTTGCTATTTAATTGATTTATTTGAATTCAGAGACCACCATTAAACTTATCTCGGAGGCTAAAGTTAAAGACGGTATCTCCAAACAACGCTAAAGAATTCAATGTGTTTTGAAGTTATGTTAAAAGAAGCAGGAGTAACATGTAAAGGACAACCCATTATGTTATTTAAAATATAACGACATCTAACCAACCTGAAACTCGAATTTTATGATGAGTCAAATACTAAAATACACGTTTGGTTAAGATTTCCAGTCCCTCCCCACCCAAAAAAAAAGAAAAAAAAAACAATCAAACACTCACCGTTCTTCTAAAAAATCCAAGACTCAATTACTTGAATTGTGCAATCACAGTGCTTTGGTGTATATGGACCAACAGATGCAATGAATTGCAAAGCATCAATGACGGACGAAAATCAATCTAGAAGGAGACTCCATGAGCATGGTACTTTTTCTAAACAACAAGAATCAGAATATCCCATGGGATATAGCCCCTTCGTTCAAAAATGCTTGGAAGAAACGAGAGACTTTATAGTAACTGAAATCATATTCACTCACAAGTGAAATAATCTGTGCACGTGAATTGGCAAACAATTCTCTATTCTGTAATCATGAAATCTTCTGTGATGGTAAGTCCAAGTTGTATCACTCAACTCATTTCTAATGAAAAGCTTAGGGCTTAAAGCCTTTTACCATTTTCAGAAAAAAAATAAAAACTAAAACCGGAATCTCATGTTGAGAAAAATCTGAACCAAATAGATCCTCGTCAAATCTGAAATCAATCCTATCGCCAAAGAATCTTCATTAGTTGGTAACTTTGTATTACGGTAAGTGTTCCTGTTGGGGACAATCGACATGGGGAAAAAAAACAAGAAAAATTACGAGTTGCCGATGTCCTCCTAAACATGGGTCTCAGAATTGACCTCCAGCACCTAAACATGCGACTCATGCACCAACATGCGATAATTTTGTTGATCAACTGGAGGCAAATTACAGAACTCAGTCAACCACTAGTGGCAGATAGAGCATGAGATTTATCAGAAGACTGGACCAAATTTTGGTGTTTGGTTCTATTCTTGGAATTGGAAATAATTAAATGTCCTATTAATTATCAAAACTAACATTTTAGCAAAATACAAGCTAACTATTGAGAAGTCATTTTCATCTACAATTTCTTGGAATTCAACCGCCCTAACTCATCACAATTCAGCAATGTTGTTAAAACAAAATGTTACTCATTCTAGAAGTACAAAGTAAAACACACTGATTCATACTTGCTTTCTACCATAAATCTAAATTAACCTTGTTTGGGCCTAAAACTTATGTTATTACAAAATGTTATTCAATCCAAAACAGGTTTTATTTTTTGTGTGAGACTAGTGTTTAGCTTTTTCAAAGGGAAAAAATAGATCACAACCCAGAACTAATGCAAAACCAAAATATAGAGTTAGCATAATAGCACAACGATATTATAAGCAACTCTTTAAGGCAAAGTTATGAACTTTAATCCGAATAATTTACTTAAAAAGGAATGCAAGATAAATATAACCAAGATAATTTGTAAATATAACTAAGATAAATATCATTATCAATTCAATTTGAAAGTCGTTGTGGCTTCTTGATCAGTTCGTAGAGCGAATTTCTTAGTTTTCGCAGTTAGACTTCCCTGTCGTAGACCTTTTTTAAAACTTTGCATCTATAGAAAAACGATCATAAAGTCCATTTTACCTAGTTTTAATATTATTCAATAATAAATATGTTAATTCTCATTTATACAACAATGAATACAACTTCAATTTAATTTAAACATTAATTTTCTCTCGTGTACACTAATGTCTTAACTGTCTGATTATTATCGCGAGGTTCAGAGCATTTTGCCAATGCATCTATCCATGTCCCATAATCACTACAACAAAATCCATATTTACTGACACTCTATATAAAATGATTGTCGATATAGGTAATCATTAGTTACAGTGAAAATCAACCATCCCTATAAGTTATATATTATGATAGTCAATTTTAAACTGTCAGTATAAATTAAAATTATTGACGACAACAATATTGACTGTCACAAAAAATTAATTATAACGACAATAACTTTTTATGTTGTCGGTAAATATAATATATAGTGACACCTATTTAAAAACGTAGGAACTTATTTATAGTGACTTATATATTATAATAGACCCTTTCCATGGATTTTCACTGGATCGTTAAACTCTCCTTCCTCCTCTCCTCTTCGCGTGCGATCCCATCTCCACTTCCTCCTCTCCTCTTTGTGCCTTGTCTACTTCCTTTCCTCCTCGTTCGCCTCGTCCCCTCCCCAATCGTCTTCTCTCTACCTTATCTTCCTTCTCCTCCCTGGCCCATCCTCTACGACCCCCCCACTTCCTCCTCGTCCCCTCCTTGCCCTCCTCCTCCTCGTCCTCCCCCTCCCTACTTTCTTCCTCTTTCATTCCTTGCCATTGCTACAACGACCCTCCGCAGCAAGGTCTAGCCTCCTCATCGATGCTACAACGACCCTCCTCAGCAAGGTCTAGCTTCCACGTCTATGCTACAACCACCCGTTTTTTAGCAAGGTCCAGTAGCAACTTAACAAGCGAGGTAGCAACTCAACACGGTATTCTCTCTCTCCCTCTCCCCTTTGTGATGCAATTGTTTAGGTTAAGGGCCAATGCTTGCTCACTGATGTGAATATGTCTCTAAATTATTAGCATTTAGTAGAATAGATCATTTACAAGTAGGAAAATTAGAACAATATCAGACACCATTGATGAAGTCCTTGCCATCAACTAAAAATGGAGATTTTTATCTTTGCCTTTTTGGATTTCTTTTTTTTTTGGTTGAAGAGTAGGGCCTCAGAAACAATGAATAACTTTGTGTAAGAAGGCCATAAAAGAAACAAGAAGCCATTCAAGACAAATATCTAACTGCTACTTCACAATAAAACTAAACCCTGTTTAGACTATGTTGATTTTCAATAAAATTTTTGATTTTGAGATGGAAGACAAATAGTGCAATAGAACATTCAAATCTATATTTGATTATCAGTTCAAAGAAATTGTCCTAAATATAAATGTCTATGATGTAATTTTTTAAATAGTGGGAATTATTGTTTGACGTTAAATTTCAATCCTTGTATGTTTTTAGAATCATATTATCTCTTGTACCCATCTATAAAAGAGTTTTCAAACCATTTTCTAGGATTTTGGTGATATATCCCCACATTTACATGCCAATTTAATACCAAATAACACTTGAAAACTTAGATGAGCAATACAAATTCCAATTTTATTTAAAAGCAGATGAGATTCTATCATAGTGAACATTACCCAACTTGCTTTTTGAACTTTCTCTAGTTAGTGATAGTTTTTATGCTACATTTCACACAGAATCCTACTTAAGTATTTGCCTTCAAATTCTTGCGTATCATATCTTGCTAATGCACAAATATACAGTAGTATAATGATAGAAAAGATTTTGCTTTTGGTTTTAGACTTATTTTCTAGTGGCATGATACTTTATGTGTACAATTGGGTTGAAGCTCTTTGCTTTCCCAATATAGTGATGTTTTCTCTCATTTTCAGATTATTTTGTAAGCAGGTAGTTATACCAACACTTAACTGGAAAGGGACAACATTTAGCTTACCTGTGCTAGGATTGTTACTTTTGCTTCCAAGGCAATCTTTCTGGTTTTACTTGTACCATCTTCACCTAGTATGTGGATTGCTGATATAACATTTGGCTAAGGCTATCGATTCTTGCTTATTATATTAGTGATGAGTTTAGGCATGCTGCTGCCTTTTGCAATTAGTTCTCGGTTTAATCATAGAATTCATGTCAGTCTGTATATCTATTTCATTATTATATTTCTTACTTTCATATTGTAAGTTTTTTTTTTCCTTCTGTTCTAACTCAACGTCACCTTTTATGGTTTTGGTTGCAACTGTGGCTTGAAAAATGGCCCTAAAAGGCAATGATTGTAAGATTAGCTGGTGAGAGGAATTGGTTCTCTTAGTTTTGGGCCATAGCATGTTAAGGCACTATATATGTTTTTTGAATGGCATAGTGGTTGTCCACTTGCAACCACCATCCATATTGTTTATGATTGCTATATAAATGTGCAGGATGAGAAAACTTGAACATCTACAAGAAAATTTGCCTTCAATTAGAAAATATGCTCCTTTTCGACTTAGATTTAATTGCCATATAGATTTACGTGTATTTATAATTCAATCTCTTAGACTTTTATCAATTTCTAAGAAGATTATTGTGACCGTGTGCCCGACCCGGAGGGAGGGGTGGGGAGGTGACCACAGCCATGCCAGTTGACGGCAAAGGCGCAAGGATAAAAGAAAAGAAAAGGGAGTTGCCACCTAGTCTTTTAAGGGAAAGACGAGGAAAACCACAAAAGGATGAATGCATGTGATGCAGATGGGAAGGCTGGATGTCTGCTAACCAGAGAATGGGTAAGGATT
>JAMKQA010145724.1:0-18737 GCA_024699735.1 Posidonia australis | reverse complement strand
GGGTTTTGAGTTTTAATTAGGGTTTATTTAGGGATTTTGAGTTAATTAGGGTTTATTTATGGATTTTTGGATTAATTAGGGTTTATTTATTTATTAATTGGGATTTTTTGTGTTTATTTGGGTTTTTGGATTAATTAAGGTTTTTTTTGAATTTGATTAATTAGGGTTTTATTGGATCTTAAGTTGAATTAAGTAGGTTTTAAGTGGATTTTTAAGAGGATTTAATCAGATTTTATTTAATTAGGGTTTTTATTAGGGTTTCATGGGATTTTTAAATGGATTTAGACTGGATTAAGTAGGCTTAGGTTGATTTGTTGGATTTTAGGTTTAATTGGGTTAGGTGGGCTAGTGTGGGCCTAATTGGGACCTATTTGGGCTAAGATTTTGGTGGTCGCTACCAGAGCATCAACCGGAGGAGCCTGCTGCCAAGTGACTTCAAAATCGAGGTGTCTACACTATTAAAAGCCATAAATACTTCAAAAATTCTATGAAATCATAAAAAATCTGGAAAATAGCTTATAAATCCTTAGCCACGTGATTTGGGACACGTGAAGGGTTCCTATCCTAGATAAACTCTGGAAAATACGAAAATCGAATATTTACAACAACGAGCCTAGACGCTAATATAGGAGGTGACATAATCTGTTGCCACAAATACAAGCAACTAGGATTTGAAGCCACGTAATTAGGCGACTAACACCCTGGAATTTTCTCTCTAGAGAATTCATCATCCCGGGCTTCAATATAATATGTGGGATACTTATAAATATTATCATGGTTTTCCCATGACAATACTAATTTCTAGGATTTTGTAAGTACTTAAATATTTATGGAATACCATGTAAATATTTATTAATGCCAGATAATTTCAAAAATTTTAGAAGAATGGATGACTTTCAATTTAATATCATATGTTTTTCTCATGGCTAAAAAAACGAGATATGATATTAATTATAACTTTTTGAATGCTAGAATGGCATATAATTTAAAAAAGATAATCTCAACATGTACTAAAATTCTAAAAATTTAACTAATTACGAGTGTGGAATGAGTTATAGATATATTTAACATGATTCTCGTAATTATAGGGGATGTTATCTTTAAAATAGATATTTGATTTTGATTGAAAATTTGATTTTTAAATCAAATATTTTCTAGAATATTCTAGCTGTTACGAGAGAATTTTAAATCAGCAAGACGAGTCGCATATTGTTACTAGATATTTGGTTAATCCATTTTTTATTTTAATTTTAAATATTATGATATTTATGTCCTAATGCCACCATAAGCGGCGACTAGCTCCAAAGATATATTTTTGTCTATTTTTCCGCATCGGAAAATAGAATCTTCTGGGCTATCGTCGGTCTCTATGAAGACATATGTGGTGACATATATGGATATGTCGCCGGTGCTATAGGCGATAAGGCTAAAATATCCAATTTTCGAATTTAAAAATCTAGTTTAATATCTAGAAGCTTCCTTGACTCGTTTTTCAATGAGATTTGATGTCCTGGTACCTATAAATAAACCCCCTAGACTTTGAAATCCAAGAGGTTGGAGAGATTTCTGAGGGAGGTTGTTCAGAGAGTGAAACCCAGGCAAAGTCCTGTCGAAATCTCTAAAGAAAACTCATTCCTTTAACCCCATCCCATTTGTTCTGAAGCTACGCTCGTGTTTTCACTTCTTCCACTCCATGTCAATCACACAAGGGTGATTGAAGTGTCTTCCATTTATTTTTTTATTTTCATTCATTGCATTTAGATAACCCATTGCATATGTATGTAGGGACAACTCTTGGTTACTATTAGTTGCATCTGTTCATGTTATTTAATATTTTTCTAACTTTAGTTACTACACCTAGATTTAATCCCAATTCATTAGTTTTGAAGGGAAAGAAATCACATTGCACAAGGAAGCCACTGGACGATATCCTGCAGTCAATCTAGTGAGCTGGAGAATCCACGACCACAACTCTCAACTACACCTTGGAATTCCACGTCGAATAGGAGCAATCATGAGCAAACAACACAATGCAGCAGTGTTTCCACATCAACATGCATCATTCGCACCAGCATTTGCACCTTGACATTGTATTCACATTATTTTTCACATTTTAGCATCCAGTCCTTGTCAGCACTCATGTTTTTAGCATCATGTGTGCACTTGTACTTGCATCTCAACATCTATCTTTTCACCATTGTTTTCATACTTGCATTTTTAGCATCATTTTAGCATTCACATCTGTATTCTGGCCACGAGTCATGACTTTCGGTGCATTCGTCGAATAAGTGGCTCACGTCAACAACAAACACTACATTCCTACAAGCTTCAAGCAGGGTGTCTAGTTAACCCTGAGCATCGGTCCCAATTCCCTCCATCCTTCGACCTCGCTCAGGAAGGGACATCTGTAGACACCCCACTTCGGCAACTACTCACTGGCAGATTCCTCTGGAAGAACACGTTGCAGTGGCGATAAGGCATTTCTCCACAACAAAGTCCATTCCTACTTCAAACTAGCTTTTAAACCCTAATACATCATAAACCTATCCTAAACTCCAAGCCCAAGCCCATGTGATGGTCCAACATTCAAGGAATGGGTCTGGAATCTATGCAGTAGGCCTAGAATACATCCAACGCATCTTTCTAGCGTGGATTGGTGTCATGGATGGTCGGCATGTTTCCTATGGGTCAATAACTAATCTGCTAAAGAATCGTCTGGTCCTTTCACCTATTGAAGCACTAGTTCTCGTTTTCCCTTTGGTTGACATGGATCTAGGTATGTTCCTTGGAATCCCTGGACCATCATACTCCTCTTCCTAACCCAAAACTCAATCAAATCCAATTGTTTAAATCCAAACCACCCATCCTAATCCATCTTTCAAAAACCAACAACTGACATCCATTTCCCCCTCTATAAAATAGTACTTGAGCTCACGTAGAAGCTCCTTTTGGCTCTCGGTAGTCCATCCCACACCAGCCATCCCTGCCCGAGCCTCCATAGCCTTCTCCAGCCACCCAACCACCAGTTCCGGCCACCCGTCATCTTCTCCGGCCATCCATCCTATACACCAAGCTATCTTGGTGCTCTGCATCAACTATGACGCCCCCAATCCACTGAACATCACTTGGTCTCTCTGGCAGAACCTCCCCTCTCACCGAAATACCCCTACTATGTCCATTGGCCATCTTCGACCACCCACAGTCACCTCCTTCTCTAGTCAGACCCATCACCACCAAGCCATCCTCTGAACTGCCACTAAATCACCACACCACCCACTACATCATCCTCCCGAGCAACTCCAACATCACCACGACACTCCACTGCCTGGCTTCGTCACCATCGAGCACCACCAGCTCAGAAGCAGCCGCAATGAGCCATCCTTGTGAAGGACAACCTCTTCATCCAAAGGTACTTCTCTCCCTCAGTTGAGCATGCTTGTTTCATTTCTCCTTATTCCCTCCACTTCATCTTGTTTTCCTCTGCATGTTCTATCTGAATTTACCATGTTTTTACTGTCATGCACCATTACATCTCCTAGTTTCCAGTGATGGGTCATTCTTGCCTGCACTAGGCCACTGGCCCATGAGCGCGTGATGACCCATTTGACTGCATCTTTGCCCTTCTTCCTGCTTCTCTGAGTCATCCTAGGAGTCTCTCAATACTCCCTACCACCTCTATGGCTAGTCAAGCTCGGGACTTCCGACAATTCCCAGTAAAGGTGGCGGAATGCCTGCATTGCATACATTCGCATTCTATTTACATCATCATCCCTCCACCTACTCTCTTTGACCTTTGGAAACATTGAAACGCATTGCTGGAGCTCGTGGTTTGAGTTCATAGGCATGGATGTTGGTGGAACCCAATCAACGATGAGTGAGGTGGGTAGGAGCATTAGTACAACCACATCCTAGCATCCAAACTTGTTCATTTGCATTCCCTCATGCTTCCCATGCACTTTTTGTGGTTTTCATCGTTGCATTGGCCCCTAGTGTGATGAAAAGCTCACTGGTTCATTCTACAAATGTTCTAGCGTGTCTCAATAGCATGTCTAGTCCGTGTGGATGACCAACGTGATTAGCCCGTGTGGGTTGCCTGATTCAGAACAAATAGTTTGTTGAGCACCTTTGCACCTCTATTTTTGTTTTCTCTTCTGTGTTCTAGCAAGATTCCTCCTGGTTTCTAACATTTCATGTCTTTGCCTACATTGCATGATTCTCCTTCTTGTTTGTCGGCATCCCGTATTCATTCATAGGGCAATAATGTTTACTATATTGAGTTCTTTTGATCGATGGTCTAAAATTCATATAGTGCGACTGAGCACTAGATCGCGTAGTTTTTTGCCCTTCACATTCCACTCGCATTGGCATGTCATCAAACATCCATTCATACAACCTAGACATTAGCAAGCATGCATTAGCATTGGTCACACATGCGAGTGATTAGCCAAGAAACACCCATTTCTTGGATGCATGGGGGTAGACATGGAAATCGGGCTGAACCGGCCTTGGGCCGCCCGGCCTAGCCCGGGTCCAGCCCAGCATGGGCCCGAAAAAAATAAACGTGGGCCGGGCCGGGCCAGGCCCATCGTAGGCCGTACCAAGCCTAACGGGCAGGCCCGCCAAGGCCCGTTAAGTAGGCCCATTTTGGCCCTCAAAAACACCCTGGGCAGGGCCGGCCTGGGAACAGTAAAAATTTAAAAAAAAAACAAAACCAAAAAACAGGGCTCCATCCTGGACTCCATCTCCATCACCGGCACTGGCACCATCTCCTCCTTCCCCTCCCCCCCGGACGCCACCATCGAGACTGAGCCCACGTCGAAGCTTGCAGCCATGTACTGGGTCCTCTCGGCGTCGATCTCCCCGACGGGTATGAACATGAAGCCGACCTGCGCCTCGCCGTAGACCAACTGGAGGTTGTTGTCGTAGTGCGACAGCGTTGCCTGGTTCGGGTTCCGCACCGTCGCATACTGGGAGAAGGTGAAGCTCGCGATGCCGTTCGTGGAGGAGTACTGCGGGAGGTGGACGGCGCTCACCAGGACGGCGGGGTCGTGGGGGCAGAAGACAGTGAAGAAGACGGCAACCAGAGTGGCTGCGGTGACTAGGAGGAAGGCCGTGGCGACCAGGCAGGAGGCGAGGAGCCTTGTTCGTTGACGGTGGTGACGTGGGTAGTGGTCGGCGGTGGGGAATTTGTTAGCATCCATGGTTGGTGGCCGGAGTTTTAGGGGAGATGGGAAGTTTGTGAATGTTGAGGAATGAGTAGGTGGCTGCTTTCTTTTCTTTTCTTTTCTTTGATCTCTTTGCCTTCAATTTTCTTTGCTTGTTTCTATAACTTTGTTACTTTACTAATGTTGCTGGTGAGTGGATATAATAGATTGTGGGTTTTGGAAGGGCATCTATCTCTATCTACTCTAATATGTCTTTTGATCACAGTGGTCGACAAAAGTAAGGATTCTTTGGCTTATTATTATTATTCAAGTAGACACTGCTTGATTTACTGTCTATCAGAACATTTATAACTGAGGGTGCAAGCTTCATTCAACTCTTACCTCCTTTTTAATTTTTAAAATTCATTTTTGGGCCCAATGGATCGACCCGGCCCACATATGGGCCATGAGCCGTGTTGGGCCCATGGGTTGCAAGAGGAGGCCCGGCCCGGCCTGGCTCGGACCAGCCTGCGGGCCGACCCGGCCCGGTCCAGGCTTGGGCAGGCTGGCAATTTCTTGGGCCGGGTCGGCCCGACCCAGCCCGTTTTCCATCTCTACTTGGGGATGCCTAACACTTTCCTTATGCGTAACAAGAGTCCTTACCTTTTTTCTAGTCTACAATGACCATTGTGTCATGTCCATAAGGCACAATGCATTCATACATGTTTATTTGCATCATTGTTCTCGCATTTCTATGCATTCGGTTTTCCTCATTTTCCGATCCCAAATAGACTACGTGGCGATTCCGTTTTTTTTAATCCTTTTTGCCTTGTTTTCAAGTTGAGTGTTCGCACACCTTGATCGCACAAGGTCTCAGCACCAGCATGGTCACAACATCCTAACATAGTTGCCATTGTGATGAAGTTCTTGGGAGTCTTTAAGAAGTCTGATGCATTATCCCCTCAAAGACCATATGATCATCAAATACCATTGGTTACAAGATCTAGGTCATGGTCACAAGCTCCCTATAGACATGCACCTCATCAAAAGAAAGTGATAGAAGAGAATGTCAAAGAATCACTAGCAAATGGCCTAATAAGACCATGCCATAGCCCTTATGCCTCCCCTACGCTATTAGCAAGAAAGCAAATAATAATTGGAGGATGTGTGTAAATTATAGGCATCTTAATTCCTAAACTGTCAAGGATAAATATCCAATCCCACTTGTTGATGACTTGTTGCATGAGTTAGAGGGTACATAAGGAAGATATACACAAGGACAACATTTAGAACTCTTGAGGGGCATTATGAGTTCTTGGTAATGCCCTTTGGCTTTACAAATGCACTTTTCACTTTTCAAAACCTTATGAATGATATTTCCAAAGGTTGTCTGAGGAAGTTTATATTAGTTTTCTTTGATGACTTTTCAGTGTAAAACAGCACATTAAAGAGGCACTTACAACATCTTAAAGCTACTCTAGAAATTCTCAATAAGAATCAGTTGTTTGTCAAGCTTTCTAAATGCACTTTTGGAAATGAAGTAGTGGAGTACTTGGGCTAGATCATTTCACAGCAAGGGTCAATGCAAATCACGAAAAAAATTCAAGAAATAGTTAATTGGCCACTTCCCAAGTTAGTGAAAGGGTTGAGGAGATTTCTAGTTTTTTTTCCTTTTCTTTATTCCTGGCACTTATCGAGCCCAAGCAATCCTAAAATTTTATTGATAATTATAGATGGAGGATTTTGGGATTGATAAAAGTCGTCGTGGTGTCCACTCACGTTGAGACTCATCGTTGTGATTACCACTTGTCCTTTACAGATGCCAACTGACAAGATACCTACGGGAGATGCAGTGGTATTTGTGGCATGAGTTCTCGATTCATTAGGTCGGCAACAAGATGCTACCCAACAACGTTCTCGTGCTATGTAATATTCTTCCTTTCAAAACAAACAAAAAACGAATACCAATTAGACTAAGTGTAGTAACAATGTCAGAAAAATAACAAACAACATGAATAATTAAAACTAATACTAATCAGAGGGGGGGTTGTCCTAACATGCATATGCCATAGGCTATTTATGGATGCAATGATTATGTAAAAAAATGATTAATTAGAAAAATACTCCTTTCACCCTTGTGCCCTTTGGCATAGAGTGAAGGAAGTGGACATAGATGGATGGAACTCCAGAGATGCGCTTTGGCTTTGGAAAGAGGTGACCTCTTGTGGATCTAGGTTTCTCACATGGAGTTGGACATAGTGAAGGGACTAAGGCCAGGATTAGATTCACTTAAAATAGAAAAAATATCATATTTGTTGTCGTCGCTTATGTGACCGACAACAAAATCATTACGTCACTGCTCTGATTGGCGACAAAGCTGTAAATTCCGATTTTACTTGACGTGGTAAATCAATACCTAAAGGGCAATGATATTTTCCACGTCAACTAGTCGTTGCTTGCATAGGCATCGAGCAATTAAAAAGGTAAAATTTTGAAAATTGAAATCCTAAAATATGTTCATACGAATGTAATATTAAATTACAACCAAATCCATGATTGTTATCCTCTTCGTAATGGAAAGAAATTTAAAATAAATTTCAAATTCAAATCAATCTTAAATGTTAAGTAAATCAAATTTAAAATTTAAAATCTCCCACAATTATGAAAATATCAGTTAAAATCAACGATATATCTGATTTAATATAGATTTACATTCATCTAGATATTTTAGATTTTATCTTTATTTCTAAGCATTATCTTAAATTAAATATAGTTATACCATTAAAAATGTGATAACTTATCAAAAAATCTCGTTTTTAATAAAAATAAAGATAAATAATCTTAATTATGATGTCATCCATATTTCTAGAATTTTCCTGAATTAAGTGGCAATTATAAGGATTTATATGATATGCATAAATATTTAAGTATTAGAAAATCATAGAAGTTATAATAATTATGAAAAAAATCGTGATAATATTTATAAATATCTCATATATCATGTTAAAGCCTAAGATGAAACATTATGTGGAGAGAGATATCGAAGATGCTTGTCGCTTGCTGTAATGGTGTCAAGTGTTATCTAGTCGCCTGTCTCAACGGCGACGAGACACATTGTCTTCTGAAATGGCGTCAAGACTCGTTGCCTATCGTAGAGGCAACATCCTAGTCTTTTACAGTTTACCTCCTGCCTTTTATTTTAATCCTTAGAGATATGTTAAAAGCCCAAAAATTCTTCAAAAATTCTATAAAATCGTAAAAACATCTTCTTTAAATTTAAAATACTCAAATCTACCATCATTTTGAGTAAGGCGGGAGTATCAGCTCTGCCACAGCTGTCGACTTGCACCAAAAATGTTTAAAGATCTCAAACCTACTACTAGTTCGAATGTGTTAGCTCTACCACAACTAACGACCTTGAATCAATTAAAATCAAGAATGTTTTTAAAGAAATTATGGAAATTCTAGAAAATGTGTTATAGATCTTTAGCCATGTGATCTGGGGCGCCTCAAGATTTCATATCTTACTCCACTCTAGGAAATATGAAAATTGGATATCTACAATAACAAAAAAAGGTAGTACAAGTGAGGAGGACATAAACCAAAGCCACACCATATTAAAAGATACAATTTTCACAGAAACAAATTAAAACATGGGAAGGACTAGGCCTATGGGATAAAGTTGCTTGGAAGCACTAGCTTGTCCTCTCCCACATTGTGGAGAAGAAGGCCAACTGCCAGAAAAACAACCAAAAGGTCCCTACTAAAACCAAAGCTAAACATCCTCAGCCATCCTAATGGTATGATCATCTAGGACCTCCTAAAGAAGCCATAGACTTCAAATTTCTAATATAATGCAAACCCAACCTCTCTAATTTAAGGAATCCCCTTGCCAACTTGGGGAGCTCTTGGAAATCCTTGTAAACTACCTGGTTTCTCAAAACAACCCCTTAGTAAGCCAAACAATCAGCTAAGAAATTGCCTTCACGAAATTGATGCTTGCATCCATTGGTGAGTGATAACAGGTGTTTAGTAGCCTTTTAGTCTTTTCTCAACTGCCAATGTGGGCATTCCTTCTGAGCTAACAATCCCACCAAGACTTTGGAATCTGTTTCAACAATAATATGTTGAAGCTCAATGCCTAACTCCTTTGCCAATTGAATCCCATCTTTTAAAGTTATGAACTTAGCCTATAAGTTGGTGGCAAAACCATAACATTTTGAAAACCTAGCAAAGCAAGCTCCCTTATAGTCTCTAATAATCCCACCACCCCCATTAGGTCTCAGATTTCCTTTTGAAGCCCCATCAACATTAAGTTTGAAAAATTGCATGGAAGGAGGCTACCACTTCACCATTGAGAATTCTTTCTCCCTAAGAATCCTAGCTTGCATATTACATTTACTAACAATGTCGAGCTCCCTTGCATTTCTGCATGGCACATTCCCAAGTATTTTAGCAAAATCTTCCATGCAGAACTTAATCCTATAAAGGATGTTCCTGATGTGCCCATGCTTATTTCCCATCCTTACATTGCATCTCTTCTTCCACACTTCCCATAACATGATAGCAGCAACTAGCTGCCTCATCTTACTAACATGACTCCCCTTATGCCTCCTTTTAAAAATAGAGGCTAACCAAGTAAACTAACAACCCTCCTTCCTTGCCCTTACTTGAAAGATATCCATATAATATTTCTAGCAATTGGATGCCCATTCTCTTTCAAATAATAGATGGTTCATAGACTCGTAATTGGGTTCCTTCTCACAACAAGAACACTTGGAAGGTAGCTGAATTCCCATCCAAGACACTCTATCATCAGTTGGTAACCTATACCAAAAAACTCTCTACAAGAAAAGAGATATTTTTGAAGGAATACGACTATCCCAAATGCCCTCTCCCCAACTAACAGCAAACTTATGCATGTGGGTAAACTGCCATGCAAATTTTACTAGGAAAAGACCTGAGCTCTCCTTATCCCAGCATTAGTGATCTTCTTCATCAAATAGGGAGAATTCCCCACAAAGTATATCCTTCCTCACCTCTTCAGACAAAGTCAACACCTGGAGGATATAAGGGTTATGAAGAGCTTCTCTAATTGTTAAACTAGGATATGTGACTTGACCATTGGCATAAAATGCAATGGGTCCCTCAGGATGCCATTTTTCATACCATAAGTTAATCTCTCCACTACCAATAGTCCCAGAAAGGTTTGGCTTCATCATGCCCCACGCTCTTTGTATATTCTTCCACCTGGCAAGTCCCCTAACTTCAACAAGACATTCCCTCAAATTACCATACCTTGCTCTCATGAATTCAACCCAAAGAGAATCAGAGGTCAGAATTTTCCATGCCATTTTCATCCTCAGAGCCCACATTACATCTAGCAACTTTCTAATACCCAAGCCTCCTTCAACTCTACCAAATGTGATTGTATCCCAAGAAATCGAATACCTTCTGTGGAGGTTACTTAAATCATGCCAGAAAAAATTTGCCATTGTTGCATCTAACTTGTCAATCACCACTTTAAGAATATCAAACACTGACAAAACATGAATTGGCATATTGGAGAGCATATGCTTTATCAAGGTTAATTTCTCTCTAGGAGATAAAAGTTATGAACTCTAGCCTTTCATTCTACATTACACTTTATTGACTAAGTCTTCAAAGTATATATCTGTTTAGATTTGCCTTTAAAAATAGGGTAGCCCAAATGTGTGAAAGGAAGCTGCCCTCCTTGAAAGCCAGTAGCCAAACTAATCATCTTAACTCGAGTATGAGACATTCTTCTTGAGACCAAAATTTGGCTTTTCTCCTTATTAATCTTTCGCCCTGAAGCTTGTTGATAGGTAGCTAGGAATTTCATAACATTCCTTACAGAATTCAGCCTCCCATTCATAAATATAATCAAATCATCAGCTAATATAGATTTTGTGACCAATGGACAATAACATACTACATGAAAAGGAAAAGCTTGCGTGGTCTCAATCAACTTAGAGATGCCCCTACTCAGAACCTCCTCAACCAATACAAACAAATAGGGTGATAAAGGGTCACCTAGTCTCAGTACCCTTGATCCTATGCAAAAAATTTGAGGAAGTGCCATTAATTAGTACAGAATAAGATATATGAGATGTGCATTCCCTTATCAACTTGATCCACTCCTCAGAGAAATCAAATTACTGTAACACTCTATATAGGAAACCAAGATCAAGCCTGTCATATGCCTTTTCCATATCAATTTTGAGTATCAAATTTCTCCTTGGGAGTCCACCATCTAAACTTTGCACCAATTCCTGTGTGAGAGCTACATTATCAAATATACTCCTTCCCAACACAAAAGCCCCCTGTTCACGATAAATCAACCTTGATAGAAAACTACCAAGTCTTTTGGACATAATCTTTGAAATAATTTTATAGCATACATTGCATAGACTAATTGGCCTCAAATCAATTCAATCATGTATCCTCTTCCTCTTTGGAATTAAAGCTAAGAAAGTTGCCTTCCAAGCTATAGGAATGGAAGACCCACTGAAAAAAGAACCAACAACAGCTTGTAAATCCTCCACAATAATATCCCAACGAACTTTGAAGAAGCTAGCTGTAAGCCCATCAGGACTTGGAGCATGATCATCCTCCAATGAGAAGATTGCTTACTTGATTTCCTCCAACTTAGGAATTCTGCATAACATTTGATCATCCAATTGGGAGACAAAAGGCTGAATGGTCTCCAGTATTGTTGGTTCTATGTAACTCCACTATCAGTAGCTTCTTATAGAACTCAATAGCTTCATTTGTCAAGACCACCATCGAGTTTTGAAATTTGGGATTCTGTAATAAAGAGGATGAAATATTTGACCTCCTCCTATCTTTAACAATGGCATGAAAGTATTTTGTATTCCTATCACCTTCCTGAAGCCAAGTAATTCTTGTCTTTTGCCTAAGAAAGGACTCACACTGAATCTCAGTTGAGAAGAACTTTTTCCTAGCCTCCCAAATAAATTCTAGATACCATCATCCCACTGCACCTAGAGTTGTTGGTCTAGCTTGTCAATAGAGCTAACTTCCTCCTCATATCTCATTACAATGTTGCCAAAGTAGCTAACATTCTAATCCTTGAGCTTTCCTTTTAGCATCTTAAGCTTAAAACCCAAATTCAGTAAAGGATATGAAGCTAACTTCACCTTTCAATGGGAAGCAACAAAATCTAGAAACCCTAAGTGTTTAGTCCACATAGTTTGAAATTGGAATGGCGAAGGACCTGGTTTAGATATAGACATACGTTGCAAGAGCATTAAAGAGTGGTGCGAATGAATTGTAGGCATATAGTTCTCTGAAAACTCCCCAAAATCTAGCCATTCACAATTGCACACTGCTCTATCAAGCCTCTTATAGGTCCTGGCAATCCCCTAGTTATTATTACACCACGATAAAGGATTCCCTATATGTGTAGGCTCAGCTAATCCCACAATCTGAAGGCATGTGTTGAACTCATTAGAAGCAGAAAAATAAGACTCAAACTGACTGATTACTTCAAATAAATTGCAAACCACATTGAAAGCACCCGCTAGAATCCACGACAAGTTGATAGTGCTTTAAAGGCTGATGTTATCACTCCATAGAATATGCCTTTGATATTTATCACATGCTGCATAAACTGTTGTAAGACCAAATTTACAGGAAGGAGAGATTATAACTGTGAAGGTAGAAGATTGGCTAGTGTCCAATACATTAGTCATAGCTATTGAGTTACTCCATAGAATCCAAAGTTTGGAACTAGATTGAGAATTGGACCAAGCACAGTCCAACCGTATACGATGTTTAATGTGATCAATATTATCTGGAGAAAGCATAGGTTCAGCTAAAACAACAACTGTTATGCGATACTTAGAAACTAGACCCTTGAGATGTTTGACGATAGGAGAATTGTCAATCCCCCTACAATTCTAGAGTAGCACATTCACCATCTAAAATTAAATTGACTCAATTTCCTTGTCCACTAGGACTACCTTTTGGACTTGCCCTATTCCTGACTTCATAACTCTGAATAGGCAATCATGGCCTCCTGAATTTCTTCTTGGATTGACCATCAAACATCACAACATGTTCCTCATAATCAAACTCATCACTCCTAGCACCTTCATCTTTTGATTTTACTACAAAGTTTACATGAGGTTCAATAAGAGGTGAGTTGATTCCCTCTTCCATCCTAACGCCCTAAGGAGGACCCTTATCTGGTCTTTTCTCCAAGTCATCCAATACTATGGAATCCATGGAGAGGGTTTTAGTTTCCCTGGATCGGGAGTCCAACCAAGGTTGTAGAAGAAGCAAATATGAATTAATAGACCCACCTCCAGGATCATGGGAGAAAAGCAAGTTAGAAGGAGGAATAATGTTAAGAATCTCCTCATCTTTATATCTTGCATCTTTCATAACACAAATATTTTGCATGATCTCCAACCTACTGCCATACATGTAATAATCCTCTTCATTACCTTCCACATCCATTACTTTTATTTCCTATCTTTCCTTCCCATACTCCAAGTTATGCAGATTAAAACTTACCTTGCTCTCAGCCTTCTTTACCTCTTCCAATACCTCCACTTTTACTTCCAACTGCTCATGTAACATCTGTGTCGGATTTTCCATTTAATGAAAGACCATGGAATTTGTTGTATTATTTGAATATGACTTATTAAGGGATAATCAAATGTTGTGGTTATTGTTGTGGTCTCTCTGTGTTTTGGCTTCCTAGGTTGTATGTTCCCCTAGCTTTCTATGCACCTGTATGTGCTTGTGGGCCATTTGGGTGTGTGGGACCCACTTGGACTTGGCATGGACTTGGTTAAAGGAGTCCAATCACGCATTATGCACAAGCTCTTCTCCTCCATGCCCGTGACCCCTACCATGAGAGGGCAGCCCATCCTGTCCCTTCCTTGGCAGGCAGGCTGGCAGAGATGGCCAACGAGAATCCGGAGTGTAGCCGGCAAGGCAGTGGAAATAAGAGGAGGTGGAGGTGCACCGTGCTGGGGCAAGCTGGGAGAGAGAGTAAGGAGACCAGAGGTGTGCTAGGAATGGGAGAGGAGAGCTCTGTGTTAGGGGAGGCTACATGAGCGGACGAGGTCGTGTTGGGCCTCACCGGGGGCATGCGAAGCTCGCCGGAGTCGGAGGATGTTGGAGGTATACAGGGCTCACCGAAGCAAGGTACGCGCTCCCCTTTCTCCTCCGTTTCTCGATTAGGGCTTAATGGATTCATGTGATGGACCATGCATAAATGATGTAGAAATCATACAAAAATAAGGGAAATGATGGGAATGAGGTGAATAACATGTTTATGATGAGATAATGCAATTTTATATTGATTTTGTGGGATTTATTGATGATTTTGGATACATGCTATAATGACTTCGTATGAACTCTATGTCTTTGTGATTTTCTATAGAACAACATGCTTAATGATTTTGTAAATGGATTGATGGGTTTTAAAGTAGACTTGGAGGTATACATTCCATGTTTTACTTATAATTTATGTGGTAGATTAGATGGGTCTGCCCCTCACTCCCATTTTGGGGAGAAGAGACGGGCAAGCTGGGAGAGGTTTTTTGCAATTGTAGAAAACGGTATATCGAACTGGGTTCGGTATGCCGAAATGCCCCAGTTGGAGTCCCCTAAGCCACTGATTCGGACAACTAAAGGATTTTGGTGGACCGGATCAGGAGATTTCGAACGACCGACCGAATTCAGTCGACTGTTCTAGCAAGGGAACTGGTAAACTGACAGAGATTCGGAGTATCGAAATATTTCAGTCGACTGAGTTAGGGATTTTTGATCGACCGGGACCCTATTTGGTATACCGAATCATGACCTAGAGCCATATTGAGAAATGTTTTGTAAAATGTTAATAAAATGAGATAAATGCATGATAGATGTGTGAAATGCATAGAAATGGATTATGAGATGTTTTATGTAAACATATTATTTTAATAATGTTTTCCATAAATGGTTAACATGGAAATGAATGTGGACCCATGTGAGGGGTGAATACATGGTATGATGAACCATGAAACAGATGAGAATGTGAATGATTGGTTTTGAGAACCATAGATGAGAAATGTGAATAATGATGTGTGAGATTTATAAAGAGGTTTTTATGAATGAAAACTGGTTTTGCCAGTGATTTGAAATGAAAAATGCATGTGGTTTTAAAAGAGATTTCTGAGATTTGTAAGAACCACAATTAGATCAGAGCTTGCCGACAGGGATAGTGAGACCTTTAAAGATGTTAGGAACGTGTCCTTGGTTGAAATGAAAAATGCATGTGGTTTTAAAAGAGATTTCTGAGATTTGTAAGAACCACAATTAGACCAGAGCTTGCCGACAGGGATAGTGAGACCTCTAAAGATGTCAGGAACGTGTCCTTGGTTGTGGTTGTCGAGTTGCGGTCCGGGGTAAGAGCCTCGAGACTGTGGTAGTATTGTAGAATCTGGGGTACGGTAGACCCGAACTACCCACAATGCCAGTGCTGGTCGGGTCTGGGATGAAAGTCCCCAGGTGCTCAAGCACCAAGGCATCGTGAGGACGCACTTCGTGCTTTTGCCAATGAGAGTACGCTTTTGAGGCAACGACGGGGAGTGGTTGAACTCCTGCGTGGGGTGGTTTATCACGGTACTACAGTGTGATCGGGGATGGAGCCTCGACAATTACTTGTGGCCAGGTCGATCACCTATGGCCAGGGTGACACAACCAGTTTTGAGATATGGATTGAGATTTATATTCGAGTTAGTTTCCAACCTTGGTTTATTGTGATTTGTAATAATGGAATGAATTGTGTTTTGGACTAGAAGACTAGATGAAAATGGTTTTCCTGATTTGTGCATGAAAATTTGCTAAAGAGCATAAAGTTTTAAAAAGGAAAAGAAAAGAAAGTTTTGAAATGGCATCTTCTACGGATTTTACCAGATCGCATGTATTGGCTTTTCAATGTTTGTGGTTTCTTAAGATTTCCTAACAATGTGAAGTTTTACCGGTTTTGCTGTTTTTTTGGGACGCGTACTGGGTGACATTTCCATCACTCACGAGTGGTTTTCTTTTTGCTTTGTCTTAGGTGCTTAGGAGGAGGTGCAGTCTTGCTAGTGCATTGCTTTAGAACCACTTTAGACGCACACAGGTCTGGGTGTTTGATTTTACTTATTTAATTCTATTAGAGTAGATTTAATTATTTGCCTTGGGTAGTGTCTGTATTATTATGTAGCACATGAGGCATTACAGAGTAATATCAGAGCCTAGGTTCACTAAGTGCACCATCTTAGGGTGTCTAGCACTATGGCTTTAATCGGAATGCACGATCAACATGAATTATAGCACCTGACTTGTATGTTTGTTTGTTTGCTTGTGGTAGCAATAAGATGCCACCTAGAGGTCGTGGCAGAGGCAGGACTCTTGTAGTAAGTTTTGGCAAGGAGTAGGGCAGTCGTTGGGGAGGCATTCGACAAGAGCTGAGCCATATGATGCAGGGATTTGCTCAAACCTTCAACAAGAACAACACAGATGGAACCAAGGCACACCCTTGGCTTAAGCAATTCCACCGTCTAAGCCTGCCGACTTTTGATGGCAAGGGCAAGCCAGAAGATTGTGAAACCTGGCTGCTTGAGGTTGAGTAGATTTTGGAAGGCATGGAGTGCCTAGTTGAGAAGTGAGTCAGATTAACTACCTTTTAGTGTAAGGGAGACGCCGACCAATGGTGGAGAGCCACCCGTCGCATGAAGTTCCCTAATGCTGATTTGTTGCGTAAGAGGATTTCCGAGAGGCCTTCTACAAGAAGTATTTTCTAGAGTACGAAAGAGATTGACTAGACAGAGAATTCAAAAGCCTGAAGCAAGGTAGCATGACTGTAGTTGAATATGAGGTGACCTTTACCAACTTAGAGTAGTTCTCATAGACATTTGATACCGAGAAGCGCAGAGCCAAGAAGTTCGTGGAAGGACTGACTCCAGCACTCAGGTCGAGGGTCTTAGGCAACGAGTACCCCACTTTGACTAGGGCAGTGGAATTGGCGGCCCGTTATGAGGAGGACCGCAAGTTATTTCTGGAAGATCACCCCAAGGGCAAAGGGAAGGCGTTTTCTCCACGGTCTTTCACCTCTAGGAAGTAAAGCTCGGGTAGTTCTGGAAGCTCTAGGAAGAAAGGGAAGGAGCGCGTCAAGTCTGTGGTTGGGGGAGGAGGAGCAAGATATAGTTAAGTTGGTTCGAGTAGTGGCCCGGAAAAGAAGAAATCTTGTTTTGTCTGTGGGCGTACAGGACATGTAGCAGCATAGTGTTACCGTCAGCAGCGAAATCCAGAAAAGACGGTCTGCTACAACTATGGAAGTCTAGGCACATTTAGCGAAATTGTCCTGATTCTGCAAAGCCATTTGGGGACACACCCCGTTAGCCAACCAAAGGGCGAGTTTTCTCCATAATTGCTCCTAATGTCGTTCCATCAGGGGATGTTGTAAAGGGTAAAGAATAAAGGCATGTTATGAATTGTAACCTTTCCCTTTTATGTGTTGTTGTATCTGGTACTCTTCCCTATGTTGTTTTTGTTGTTGATGATGATGATGGATGTTATAATGTGATATCTAGGTTCCTTTCTTGTGGCTGATCGTATGGCTAGAGTCCTGTTTGACTCGGGGTGTTCTTTTTCTTTTATCTTTGAGTCATTTGCGGCGGAGATTGGAGATAGGCCAGCTAGGTTGACTTTCTATCTTGACGTGGTAACCCCACTAGGAGAGCACAACTTAGCATGGAAATATCTACGGTCAATCAATGTGAAGTTGGAGGATCAAGATTTCAGAGCCAGTCTGATAGTGATGGACGTGTAGGAATATAACATCATCTTGGGGATGGACTGGTTGGCACAACATTCAACTATCATCGACTCTGTAAAGAGGAGAGACCTAGCTGAGTGCCCGGGTCAGGGGTGGTGTGCTGTGCAAGAAACCAGACCAGGAGAACAGAGGAAAATAATTTCTGCAATTAAAGCCTACCACCACTTACCTAGTGGTTGTATGGGATATCTGGCAAGTGTGACAATGCTTTCTTCTTTTGCTCTCGGGATACAGGATATCCCCGTGGTTAGGGATGCAAACGGATCGAATACGGTACAGATATGGGTGTTACCATATCCATATCTGTTTTCGAAATACAGATACGGATACGAATAAGGATATCATACGGATAGGAAATTTACATATCCATATCCTTAAAAAATGGATACGGATATAGAACAGATAAAAGGAGATCAGATACGGATAAAGTCAGATATAAAAACAGATATGGCAATATACACATTACATAATTAATCAAACAATTAACAATATTTTCATAAAATTATATATTTTAAGTTATTAAGTATATATGAAATAAAAATAATATATATCAAAAATAAAAATAAATTAGACATAATGATAGGTTAGACTTACCTTTTCTAAAAAGAGATGAAGTTATGAATCCAAATTTTGATATTCCATCATTATGGATGTATAATTAATTAATGATTAATAAAAAACTATTATATTTTATAACATATTTTGTTAATTAAAGTTAGTAAAATCTTATA
>JAMKQA010145723.1:0-16433 GCA_024699735.1 Posidonia australis | reverse complement strand
TAGATCCTACTTGTATTTTTGATTGTTTTAAATCTGTATTTTCATCTTTATTATGTTTGGATATACATTTTTGTAAATGTCTAGATATGTGACCTACATCTCCTCCCCTAGGACATGTGTATGTGGTATTACAATAATTACAGTAACACCTAGTTTGATCTACAAGGTCTAATGTAACATGCTCCCAAATCCAAGAACTTTGTTTTCTAGGTTTTTTTTGTAGCTGTGGAATGTGAAGTATTTGTTGGGGTACTTTGAGGATGATCTGACTCCATACTAGGGGTATAATCATGGGTACCAATATTATCAATATTTTCCATTTTAATATTAAAAAATGAATATTAAATAATAAAACCCTTAACCCACAAAAACCAAAACCCAAAAATGGAGGGATTAGAAGTAAAGAATTTGGAGGGATTAGAAGTAAAGAAAATTTGATGTTGTTGGCTCAGTTACTGTCGCGTGGAGACTGGAGTCTGGAGAGTAGAAGACCAAGCAAAATCCAAAGCCAAAGCAAAATCTTCACTTGAAAATCTTCTTTTGAGAATTAAGAGAATTTTGTAGAGGAGAGTTGAGAAAGTTGTAGAAGAGAGTTGTGAAAAAAAAATGAAGGGTTTGAGGAAGTATTTATAGGTTAAAATTTGTGATTTAAAAAAAAAAAATAATAATAAATAAATTATTTATGGCCGTTGCAAATGCAATGGCCAAAAAAATAAAAATGTAGCCGTTGCAATTGCAACGGCTACTGTGCACTGCAACGGCCAGGTCCGGTCCTTTTATTATTATTGTTTTTTTATGTCGGGCCACTGGGTTCGATCCTTTTGCTTCTTTTTTTAAACTGGTACTATACACGGACCCAGCCCGTTAGGTTAAAAAAAATTTTTTTTTTTAGCTGACATTGTACACGGACCGGGCCAGTCCTGCCCTGTCCGACCCGACCCTGGGTCTTTCGTGGACCAAACTAGACCTACTCCGTGGGCCTTGGCGGGCCTGTCCGTTAGACCCGACACGACCCACGACCCACAACGGACTTGGCTTAACTGGACCTGACCCGGGCTGCGACCCAGACCCAGACCGGACTGACCCGATTTCCATGTCTACCGAACACCTTTTCTTCAACGATCAGAATAAACACCGAAATAGCGACCCGACAGGGAAAGGTCCTTCTCCGCGTCTCCAAACGAAATTCCCCACTTCCTTCGTCCAGAAAAAAAATCGCAGCATGTTGGAGAAGATCGGATTACCGGCGAAGCCCTCGATGCGAGGTGCGAATTGGGTCGTCGACGCCTCTCACTGTCAGGGTTGTTCTTCCCAGTTCACCTTCATCAACCGAAAGGTGAGACCTTCCCTCCCCTTTTTTAAGCTTCGTAATACCTTTCCTTTGCTCCACGATCGACCAACTTTATCTCTGGATCGACACCACAAGATTGTTTTATGATCTCTCTTCTTTATAATCTATGTCATGATTCTGATTTTCTTTGAAAAAAGGGGCTCAATTTTACATCGTAACTAGATTCCAGAAATAGTTACATAATAATAGTCTTCTGTTTTGTTTTTTTCCCTTTTTGTTCTATGGATAACTTGATTAATATCAGACAATGTTATCTTCCTATGTTTTTCTTTTAAAATAAGTGATGTAAGGTTAGTAGGGTCGATTCCGATCTCATTGGTGAACTTGACGCAATTTTAAAATTTTAGTTCATTTGTTCAAAACTTCTAATTAATTTAAGGCATATGTTTTCAGAACTCTACGTACCTTGGCCTTGATAAATTACATTTGTTGTTCTATTATATGCACATAATCTCTGTTCACAAAGTCGATCAGATCAACCAACTTATTAAGTTCTCGTCTGCTGACTTATCAGGTCAAGTAATCGCTTTAAAGGCTATCGGCTGACTAATCAGGTCAATAATCCGTTTTAAAGGCTAATTAATCTTATGATCTATAGGAAGTGCCTTTTCCTAACAAAAAATTAATTACCAACTTTTGGAACCTCGTGTATAATACAAGTATGAATTCAAAGTCATTAAATATGCAGTATTTTTTTGTTGATTCAAGCTCTTGTGTACCTTATTGCCAAAGAGTGTGTACCCTTTCTTAAGTTCACCAATAATGAAGTCCTTTTTCCCCAAATAAACACTAATCAGTGGAAAATCTGTGGTGTACTATGGCATCACAAGTCTCACATAATTTTCACACTAGAGTGCTGATTTTGATATTTAGTTATCCACTGCTAAATGTTAATGAACTACTAAGTTTAAATTTATCTTTCTGTATTTTCAACTTTTTGTACTCCTAGTTTGTGAAATATTATAATCACAATTATTTTATACTAACTGGAGTGTGGCATTTCAGTACCAAAATGATGATGAAATCTGGCTAGATATGTGAGATGTTTCTCAAACTTACAGATGCATACTGTTATATAAGTTATTTCTTCATCCTAATGAACTGCTTTTTAAGTCATAGCATCATTGCCAAAGATTTGGTTGTTATGTAAGTTATTTCCTCACCTTAATGAACTGCTTTATTTGTCATAACATCATTGCTGAAGATGTTGTTGTTATATAACTTATATAAGTTATCACCAAGTGGTTTATTGATTACAGCATCATTGCCGAAGATGTGGAGGCTTATTTTGCAATACTTGCACTCAGCAAAGGATGATATTACGTGGACAAGGTGATTCAGCTGTTCGAATATGTGACCCCTGCAAGAAGCTTGAGGATGCTGCTCGGTTTCAGCTACGGCATGGATACAAAACTCGAACAGCAAAAGGTCAGTCTTGTCATGTAATAATGTAATTATATATATCACTCATGATTTATTCAACTTCACAGGATGTCGACTACATACCTCCTTGATTATGAAATTGTGATTGCTCCTCGCCTGCAATACCTACTCAATATTCATGATTTTTGAAGTAAAAATGTTCACACCAAATATAAATATACTGAAATTGTCGTAACGATATAAGGACATGCACAAGATAAAAGGCAAAAATCCATTGCATGATTTTGCCATTTCATTTTTTCATATAATTAAGGAAAATGTTTATCCTTTCACATATTTACCTTCTTAAAATTCTTTTATTTATTAAAAAAATGTCGTCAGATTTCTTTCCATGTTTATTTTTATCCCCTTCCGTTTTCATGCAGCTAGTTTGAAGCTTGCCCCAAAGCAAGAGGATGAAATTGTAAAACAACTTCTAGAAGCAGATGGGGCATATCCATCTTCATCTGCAGGTGATTCCCAATTAAATCCAGTCTCTAGTTTAAAAAGAGATGCAAGCAGCACATCATGCTCAAATTTGCAAGAAGAATCTAAATGTTTTGAAGATGTAGCAGATACTATTAGAAGTATATCTACTGTACAGAATGAGTTGGGGCCAAGTAGACCTGAAGAGATGCGTAAACAAGCTGTTGAAGAAAAACAAAGGTACAAAGTTTTGAAGGGAGAAGGAAAATCTGGGGAAGCACTTCAAGCCTATAAGCGAGGAAAGGAGCTTGAGAGGCAGGCTACTGCCTTGGAAATTACCATCAGGAAGAACCGTAGGTTAGCATCGGTCCAGAAAACAAATGAAGATGAAGCAGTTGCTGACAGCAAAAGGATTTCATCTCAAAAAATCAAAGCACAGAAAGATGACCTTGCATCTGAATTGAGAGAATTGGGTTGGTCTGATGCTGATCTGCATGATACAGATAAAAAGACAGAAAGTTTGAGTGCAGAGAGTGAACTATCAAAACTGCTTAGAGAAATTCCTCGAACATCCCCTGTAGATAGGGCATTGAGCGGCATTGACAAAACTCACGTCCTTGCTCATAAGAAAAAGGCTGTTACACTTAAGAAAGATGGAAAGATGGCTGAAGCAAAAGAAGAATTAAAGCGGGCTAAAATTTTAGAAAAACAATTAGAGGAACAGGAGCTTTTGGCTGAAGCTGAAGATTCCGATGATGAACTTTCTACTCTTATTCGGAGTATAAATGATGGCAAAGAAGATGAGCATTCATTTGACACCCATGATCCTGGCCTAAACTTTGGTCAGTTCAATGGCCTAGGAGATGACATTGCTGTTGGTTGTAACTTTGATGTGACAGATGATGATATGAATGATCCAGATATGGCTTATACTTTGAAATCATTTGGTTGGTGTGAAGATGTTGAACCAAAACCAGATAGACATAGCTTGCAATTTGTTCCTGTAGATAATGAAAAACTAAAAGGCGAAGTGCTCTCCCTGAAAAAGGAGGCAGTCAACCAGAAAAAGGCAGGTAATATGGCTGAAGCCTTGGGACTGTTAAGAAAGGCCAAACTACTTGAAACGGACCTTCAGAATTCGCAGGCAGAGGAGCAAAAGTCTGAGCTAGTTTCTTCACTGAATATTTCAAAATCACTTGCAGAGAAATGTCCAATGGCAACAGAGGCTGACAGCAAACTACCAAGAAAAAATAAGCTAGTTATTCAGAAAGAGCTTTTGAGTTTGAAAAAGAAGGCACTTGCTTTAAGAAGGGAAGGACGTGCAGAAGAAGCAGAAGAAGAATTGAGGAAGGGCAACGATCTTGAGCGTCAATTGGAGGAAATGGACAATGTACCAAAACTAGTAGAAACAAACATTGGTAAGAAGAGTATACTAAAACCTGCTCATGCATATCAAGATCCATCTTTAGCATTGGACCTAGTAGAAGAAGCTGATGTAGCAGAAGTAACAGATCAAGATATGACAGACCCATCATTGTTGTCAGTTCTAGAAAACTTGGGATGGAAAGAAGATGTCAAATCTACAAGTGGAGGAAATGTGTCTGAACTTACACACAACCAGGCAAAATTTGTTAGTGATCCTATTTTGGTACCAAAAAGGAGGGCAAGGAATAAGGCTGAAATCCAAAGTGAGCTCCTAAGTGTAAAAAGAAAGGCACTTGCCCTGAGACGACAGGGGAAGTCTGAAGAGGCAGAGGAGGAGTTAATAAAGGCCAAGGACCTAAAGAATGAGTTAACGGAGACAGAAGTCACACATTCATATGAAGATGCTGAGAAGTTTTCTGGTGGCTCTGGTTCTTTGGTTCCAGAAAAGAAACATGAAAATCTAATAAAGACAAGTGGTGATGGGGATAGACAAGATGCCATAAAACCAGATTATCCACATCAAGATCCATCTTTAATGTTGAACCTTTTAAAAGAAGCTGATGAGGCAGAAGTAACAGAACAAGACATGAAAGACCCAGCATTACTTTCAGTTTTAGAGAGCTTGGGATGGAAAGAAGGTGTTGAATTTTCAAACACACAAAAGTCTTCCAAACTTTTGCATGACCAACCAAGCTATGATTGTAATATTTCCTCACTGCTTGCAAAGCAAGCTAGGGGTAAAGCTGAAATCCAGAGGGAACTCCTAGGTCTTAAAAGAAAAGCACTTGCCTTGAGGCAGCAAGGGAAGTCTGAGGAGGCAGAGGAAGTGTTGACAAAGGCCAAGGACGTTGAGAATCAATTAGCAGATGCAGAAGTCACCCATCCATCTGAATACACTGTGGCAAGCTCTGGTGGTTATAGCAATTTGGTTCCTGTAAAGATGCCTGAAACTTTAACAGTTACAGTAGCTGGCAAGGGAAAAAAGGAGGTCAAACCTATAGGTATAACTGAAAGTGCTATCAAGTCAATGGATGACCTAAAAAGTAATGATCCTGCATTGAGTAGACAAGGGAAAGTTGGAGAGTCAGAGGAGTTGAAAAAGACCAAAGATCTCAAAAATCTGCTTCCAGATTTGGGAGTTGTCCAGCCATCCAGTATTGCTGAAACATCTGATGGATTCACTACATTGGTTCCTGGTAGTCAACAGGAAGACACTGGGGTTATACTGAACAGTGATGATGACATGCTTTCTTTGCTAATGGGTACTGCACCAAAGAATGGAAATGTTATTGTGGAATATTCGGGCCCAAATCTAAAGAAAGAAAATTATCCATCAGACTTGGTTAGATCTTCTGTCTCTGTCCCTGAAGTTTCTCGGTTTGAATCTTTGGTCCCACAACAAACCAAAAATGTTGAGCTTTTACCTATGTCTAGCCCGCATGCAAACGTAATGGATTCTGTCACTAGTGATGAGCAGCAAGTAAGATCTATGGAAGAACAAAAACCAGTGGAAATCATGATCACTTTACCCAAAGTTAGCTTGCCTGCTAACCTTACAGATTTTCTAACAGGTGATGAACAGAAGGTTTTGCCTATTCCACATATTAAACGTGAAGAGAAGCCTGCAGGTTCAACAATCCAATTAGATGCTGTACTTAGTTCTGAACAAGACACTATTAGCTGCAATAAAACTCCTGATCAGACATCAAATCTCCTTGGTGTTGAAAAGACTGTACATGGAGGCCCTCAGATAAACCAAGTTTCAGTCATTGAAGCAAACTTGGCACATGAATTTGTTTCATTGAAGGAGCAAGTATTGGCTCGTAAAAGGAAAGCTCTTGTTTTGAAGAGGGAGGGAAAATTGGCAGAAGCTCGAGAAGAACTACGACAGGCAAAACTCCTAGAAAAGAGGTTAGAAGGAGAGAGTCAACAAGGTAGCATTAATAGAGAGAGTCAACAAGCTGATATCAATAGCAGAAACACATGTACCTCTGTTTATCATCCTGCCAAGCAAGAAAGTGTACATGAGAGCTTTCTTCAACCTCAAAAACCTGTCAAGCAAAAATGTGTTCCAGGGGGCACTTTTCAACCTCAAAAACCAGCATCCGGTCACGATCGGTTCAAGTTGCAGCAGGAGTCTCTTTCTCATAAACGTCGAGCTCTGAAGTTGCGAAGAGAAGGAAAGATGGAGGAATCTGAGGCTGAATTCAAATTAGCGAAGGAGTTGGAATCTCAGATTGAAGAACTGGACAGTCATGCTCCTAATGCATGCAAGTCAGTGGTAAAAGCAGATGAAGATGCTGTAGAGGGTTTCCTCGATCCTCAACTTATGTCAGCCCTCAAAGCAATAGGTTGGCAAGAAGGTGATATTGGCATGCTTGCGTCTTCAAAATCAGAAGCCAAACCTCAAGTCAAGCAAGAAGCCATGAAGGACACTGGTAAGAATATGAGTATCAGTAGTAGTAAAGATCATCTTGTGGAGCAGATTAAGGCAGAGAAGCTTCGTGCTCTAAACCTAAAACATGCGGGAAAGCAGGCTGAGGCTCTTGATGCTCTCCGTTCAGCTAAACAGCTTGAAAAACAACTCTCATTAGCTTCATAGCATGATCATTACGATTTTTTGAGCTTCAGCAAAGTGTCAATGTTTGGAGGTTCAAATGAGTAGTGTGACGCAAGTTATCCATTTATACACGGTGGTTGATGTACCAGGGGCTTCATCACAAGCATAATGTAGATTTCTGTTATAGTAATAAATTGTGGTTTTTTTAATCTGGCCTCAATTTCTATCCAGAGGTGGTCGTGACTGCAAGCAGCATGCAGACCAAGGGTTTATTTGGGAATGATTTTGTTTGTAAATTCTTCAAGAACCTAGCTCTCATGTATTGTACCATAAAGGGAGAATTCGGTTCTCAGAATGTTTTTCATTCACATTTTGCATATTAATTTGTGATTCACCTTGAAGTTATATTCTCTACGTATTATCAACAAAAGACAGTGGCAAGATGTTTGTTTGGTGTGGTTAAAGGTTAGTAGCTGCAGATTTGAGATGATGCGTCATGCGTGTAATTTGAGAGTTAAATTGGTCCAATACATTATTATTACCTTGGTATCAAAAAAAAATTGCTCCAATACATCCATGTAAATCTTTATGCATGTTCATTCGATAGACTCATAGTTTCATTCT
This sequence comes from Posidonia australis, assembly GCA_024699735.1. Classification (NCBI taxonomy): domain Eukaryota; kingdom Viridiplantae; phylum Streptophyta; class Magnoliopsida; order Alismatales; family Posidoniaceae; genus Posidonia; species Posidonia australis. The sequence continues at coordinate 8,625 of JAMKQA010145723.1, read as the reverse complement.
GAAACTTGCACACGCCATCAATGGCAACGAATCTCCAAACGAAAAGGAACAACAATGATCCATAATGTGACGAAGATTTGGTTGTCAACAAGCTTCAAAGAGGAGAAATTAAGGTTCTCAATTTGTATTTGACCGTGTTAAATAGGTAACGATGATCATGTAATATGAATGCAACTCACCGTGACGGATGCCAATCCTTGGAGGTGGGTTGCAAATCTTAGTATCATTGAAAGGAGAGAGGGGGAAAACATGCCTCGTCCTCACACAATCTTGATTGACAAATTTTGAGGTTTTATGGTAGCGTAGAATCTCGATTATTCGATTGGTTATTGGACGATTGACGCATTCAGGATTATTTGCATTCCTTAGAGTGAGGTATATATGTGGAATCTGTAGTAGGATTAAATCGTGATGCACGCACGTATTTTGATCCTCCTTGTATTCATTCCTCTGTTCCGCTTCACTTTGCCTAACATCTTGACATCGTTCATTTTGCCTACGTTTCTTATCTCAGAGAATAAGCTCTGGCGCTAGCTCACACTTGGATGCTACCTTGGGACAATCTAATTTCAGAGGGGGGAGAGCTGTGATTTTTAGCTTAGCACTTGCTGCGGCTTCCACGAGGAAGTTAGCTAACCATGGTTGTTCAGTCCAGGCCACTACTATAGAATCAAATTTCAACACGTGTGGGCGAAATATCGCCAATATGTGTCGGTTTCCTAAATTGGAGACACGATATGCTATGATAAATCGCAAAGTTCCAACTGTCGGGGTTAAGTTTCGACCTGTATCGGCAAGTTCGTTCGTGTTGGTCAACTCAAGGGATTTTTTAAACTGAGCCGAACGTGTGCTGGCTGACATGCCATTCCAAGGCACCGATGTGCACATGGGCCATATTTCCCTAAAGCTCTTTCATTCTTTGGCCATCTACTCAGCTTTCTCGTCTTCTTTGCTTTCACTGTAGCCTGCAACATCCTTCATTCCTTCTTTCCTCTCCTCCTTGCAATGGTGGCCTGCAACATCCTTCATATTTCCCTACAACATCCTTCATTCCTTCTTTCCTCTCCTCCTTGCAATGGTGGCAAGACGCAAACATGCATCTCCAATCACTGGAGTCCGGTGGAGCTTCTTATGTTGCTTGGGTTGTGATGGTTTTTTCAACTTCTATTTTTTCTCAACTTTCTCTTCAAGGTATAAATGTGTAATCTATTTCCTCATCTTGTTTCAAATTATTAAACTAGATCTTAGATTTTTATATGTAATTTTATGTTTTTGTTTAAGTTAACATATATATCTTAGGTATAATCCTAGATCTTAGTTAGATCAACCATAATTTTACATAGATCTAAGATTTTTTTCAAGTTTATTATACTATTTTGAATCTTGATGTTAATAACTTAATATATAATTATATAAAATATTTATATAATATATAGATTTAACCTAATAATCGTGTGTTTACATCTAAGATTTTTACATAGATCTATGGAATTTTCGTGTTTATTTCGTAATTAAATAAAAAATTAGGATCTAACCTAATAATATTTCATGTTTATTACATAGATTATAGATCTAACCTAATAATACATAGATCTAACCTAATAATTCTATATAATCAGTAAATTTTTATAATTTTTTTAAAAAAATTCAGAATATTTCATAACTAATTAAAAATCATGAAAAGTTTTAAAAAATCAGGAATGATTGTAAAAAAAAAAAACACTAAAACATGAAGAAAATCAAGAAATATTTGAATATATTATTTCATTAAATTAGTGACAATTATCTTTTGTTTTCAGCCTTCATAATGTCAAATTTCTCAAGATCTAAAAGTAATGGAGATCGTCATGATGCAAGGGTAATTAAATTAGATGATCCAAGTTGGTTGCATGCATATCCTATTGACATTGATAGACAATAACTCCAAGTAATGTTTTTAATTCCATTTCTTTTATTTCATAATATTTCTTCATACATAATTGAAGTGAATGGTGAATGTTTAATGGAACTGATACTTCAAATCTAAGGAATGTTGCTATAAAGGTTTTATTTCGAATAATAGCAATATCTAATAGTGAACAAAATTAAAGCACATTCAACATTATTCATACAAACTGAAGAAATGGATTAAGGATTGCAAGGTTGAATGACTTGGTATTTGTGTACTACAACATGAGGCTAAGAATAAAACATATTAGAGAGGGAGAAGATAAAGACTATAAGGACCTAATAGATGTCGCATATATTTATAATGAGGACGAAGAAAATAATCCTATACTTCAGTGGTTGCAAGGAAATGGAGAACAAGTTCTAAATGAAAAACAAAGTAGACCATATTCTAGAATTGTTAGTAAAATAGGCGTCGATGTAAAGAAACATATGATCTCATCAAGACGCTCTTGTGGAAATACTCCAACCTTCGGGGGTGACAGTGACACAGATGATGATAATAACACATAACCACCAAACGATGATGGTGGCATTGGAGATGTAGCCCCACCTACAACAAATGAGTCATAAGGATAGAAAGAGACTTATAGGTCATTTAACCCATTTTACAGGGGAAGATGCCTTCACACATGCTACACAAGATAAGGATCATGGAGTCCAACGAGAAATTCATTATCGATGAAGGAGTCGTGGTGATCAAAAACTAGATGAAGACTCCTGGAGCAATCATACAAGAGGATCATTGTTAGACTCATTTAACTCTTTGAGTATTCATGATCTCAAAGATCCTTATTATTATGGCTATTATAGAGGTAGTTCTGTTGGGTAAACAGATTATAACAATGAAAGTAATTGGACAAGAACCACTTCTTCTTACGTTCCAAGTGAACAAATTAGATGGGATATGAACTCGTTCTTTAATTATGTACCTCCTCCTCCAAAGTATGAAGAGCAACCACTTAAATGTATTCTAAGTCGTTCTTATTACCCTCGATAGCCTTAAGAAATTTCTCTACCAATATTTATTCCATAATATTCACCCATGAGATTCCTAAAACAACTACTAGTGTTACAATACCACTACATTAATGAATACCAAACATATTATAGTTATATGTTTTGAAACAACTACGTGTTATGAAAAGAGTCCCAAATTCAGCAATAAATTTATCAAGAACACAACATACAAGAAGATTTTAATCAACCAAGGCATGCTTTATAATATTAAGTGTATATTAGGTAACTTAAATAAGTGCTTTGTTTTTAAATATTTATTAAGTATTTTTACGTATTATTTATACTTCAGAATATCTATATTAGGTCCATCCATTGTATTTTAATGTGATACATATTGAGGAAGTTGATCTCAGTAGTATAAGATGTAGATTATTACTTACTTTAACTTATCCTAGAGTTTCAAATCAAAATTTAAAGTTTTTTGACCATTTCTATGGACTTCTATAAATTTACAATGTTTCCACCGACATTTCTACTGATGTTTGATACGTTTCTTATTTTTATTGGACCCAAGTCTGACACGAAACAAATGTTTAATTCTATGGTCACCATGTGTGGCAATTCTGGTGAGCTAATCCTCTACTTTGTCACTAATTTCTGTTGATTTCTCTCTCTTTAGGAGTTACATCAAATGCTTTCCTGGTATATGGTTGAGGTACACACCTATTCATAAGGTCGTGGGATGGTTGTGCTAGTTCAAGGATTGGAAGGATAGCCAAAATTTGCAACATAATCCAGTAGTAATAATTGTTGTTGTCTATGGAGTTGTTGTCTATGGAGCGTTGGACATTGGGATCCACAATGTCCAATGATTGGACCTTGTGAACTATAGTGTCCAATGCTATCTCCATAGTTGGCAATCAATTGTTGCAATAAATGCTAAAATATTGTGCAATGATGGCAAATCAAGGCTAAATGAATGAGACTACATTCAAGGAATTTATCCCATACAGGAAAGAATTTGAATTTTGAAAATTTCTAAAATGATAAAATAGAAAGTTAAATTAGCACAAGGGGCTACAATTTTCAAGTGTTCGATGCTCTGGTTGCCAACATCTAATGTTGGACAAAGGAACCCTAGTGTCCAATGTTTGGCAGTTTAGAACCTTCCAAATTTGTTGGTTAAGGTCATAAAAGAGCTTTGAGTGATTTTAGGATTCCATAATTGGGGTCAACAAGATCCAAAATAGAAAATCCAATCCCTCCAAAAAAGAAAATTCAAAATGGATTCAAATAAAAAAAATTGGCAAGCTAAGCAAGCAATTGTGGTGTTGTTGTTAGATGCTATCGTGGGCAACATCCAATGTCATCTAACATCCAACAGTAGGGACATGAAAATGTGTCCAATTAGATGCCAACATGTAAGGAGAGTGTCCTACGGTGTCAACTTGGTGTAGTGTGGAAGTGGTGAAAATGATTCAACTTAAAAGAGCTTGGAAAATGTCAAAACAAGATATCTACAAATTACCTCTTCTTGAAGGTGGTTTCGACATGAAATTGACTTCAAGGGAAGATGATAATCTTGTGCAGCATTTCCCAAGGGGGTTCTTCATCTAAATGAAGATTGAGAGAAGATAACCTAGGCTTGAATATGAGACTATGATGCCACCAAGGAAGATCAGGGAATCAAGAAAGGGTCTTCCCTACTTTATTGATTGGCGTTCACATTTGGATATGAGGATTGTGCTACCACCTTTCGCGATTGATTTTTAGCAGATAAACTTAGTTGGATATGAGACTATGATGCCACCAAAAGAGAGATACAACCCTCAGGGACTATGCCTAAGGGAGTCAAGATGAGGTACAACTTGGGGACTACGCCCAAGAGATCAGTAAAAGGTGAGGTGCAACTTGGGGATTACGCCCAAGAGATCGACAAAAGGTGAGATACAACTTGGGACTATGCCCAAGAGATTGACAAAATATGAGGTACAACTTGAGGACTATGCCCCAGAGACCGACAAAAAGTGAGGTACAACTTGGGAATTATGCCCAAGAGATTGACAAAAGGTGAAGTACAACATAGGGACTATGCCCAAGAAATAGGCAAAAGATGAGGTACAACTTGAGGGCTATGCTCAAGAGGTTGGTAAAAAAGGCAACGTAGTCCTAGGGAGGTGGAAGTTAGGATGACTGACAAAAGAAGTGGGGTAGTTGAGGTTTTATAATAGGTTGAACAAGATGGTGGGGGTGCTTGGTCTCAATAATCACCTATGATGAATTTCTAAATGCATGAATGCATGTTGGCGGAAATTCAAGTAGGGTGGTCTTAAGATGCAATGCATGACCCTAAATAGTAAGGTTCCTCCTTCATTGCCTATTTTAATTTATATATGGGAAGGTTCTCAAATATAACTCACCATCTATAATGGAATCACACATTAATGATGCAATTTATCATAATCAAGTTCCTTCCTCATCAAATGTAGCCTTCACTCTCTAAAGAAACCAATGTTTTATGATAATTATATTAGTGAGCTTGAAGTCTATGGGATTCCTGAGATCTAGGTAAGGGAGGGTGACCTCCTGTCTATTAATAATGTTGTGATTTTCAAATTTTCCTTGCTTTGTTCTATTCCTGGATGGCCAACGCACTTGTCTGCCATGCTCCCATGCTCAATTGGTAGGGGGTTGCGACTCCCTTAGAAGACAGCCTAGGGCATTTGATGTCGTGTATCAAGGATGGGAAAGTGTGCTCTCATCCTTGTTCTTGATGCTCTATTGCATTGAATTGTATTCATACATGTTGCTTTTATTTGCAAGTGATACTCAACTTCACAAAGGCCTCATGCTTCAACAATGACTTCCCATATGCCTCGACATGGATTCAAGAGTTCATTCCTTAGGCACAAGAGTGACATTTCATCTTATCAAGCACCTAGTTTGGCCTATTGGATCACCGTGCAACCCCCTCTGAATGACCTCTTCTGCATGCAATTTGTGCATTTTGGAGCACCTAGATAAACAAGTTCTTCATCAACAGCTATGAGATGACAATCTCGCTAGAGGAAGCGAGTGGCCTGCTGGGGGTCCTGGCTTTGGCAAGCATTGACTTGATGACAACTTCCCACTACTGTATAAAAAGGCCAACATGCAAGTCATCTTGGACGATATCTTCATCGACCTAATCACATTTCCTAATCTTTGGGGGCATCATCTCAACTTTGCACATCTATAGTACATGTTTCATCAAGTGTAATCATAGTATTTAAATCAAGATGTGTTGGTGAAATATCATAAACATGTGTTATAATGGGAGCTAGGTGACACGATAAACAAAGGTATGTCATGAAGTACCTTATGTCGTACTTGGACGTCGACACAAGTTGGCTATGTCAACTGCGTCTCCCAATTTAGTGTAAATAGGAAATGAAGAAATGTCTAGTGTTGTGCGTGTTGACCCTATTAATGGGTGTGTCTACGAGTTAGTAGTCTCCAACTTAGTGTAAAATTTACACTAAGTTGGAGACTACTAACTCGTAGACACACCCATTAATAGGGTCAACACGCACAACACTAGACATTTCTTCATTTCCTTCTTTCCCAAACAGAGTTCCTATGCAACTATCTCCTCTCCTTTGCTATAAACATGCTGTTGGTGGCCTACTACAAATGCCTACTCTCTTCTTTCCTTAATTTCTCTCAAATTTTAACCCTCCCTAACGTATAGCATTTGATTTTTATATAGAATCTTTGTTCTTTTCATTTTTTGTATATATGTGTTTTGAACTTTTCATGTAGATCTATGATAGAATCTTAGATCCATCATAATAATAATTTGATCTAACCTAATAATACAAAGAACTTAGATTGAATCTTATATCCATCATAATAATAATTTGATCTAACCTAATAATACATAGAACTTAGATTTTTCCATGTTTTGTTTTGTGTTTTGATGTAAATAACTTGATATTACATAGCTCTAACCTAATAATATATAAGCCTTAGGTTTTTTTCATGTTTTTAGGTGTTTTGATGTGAATAACTTGACATTATATAAATCTAATGTAATAATATATAGATATTAGGTTTTTTCATGTTTTGATGTTAATAACTTGATATTACATAGATTTAACCTAATAGTACATAGATCTAACCTAATAATTCTACAAAATCATTAAAAAACAGTAAAATTCGTGATTAAATAAAAAAACTGTAAAATATTTATAATTTTAAGAAAAATCAGAATGTTTGGTAAACAATTTAAAAATTCACGAAAAATTGAAAAAAAAGAAGGAATAATTGTAAAAAATAATGAAAAATAGTAAAAAAAATCAAAAAATATTGTAAATGCATTACTTCATTAAATTAATGACATTTATCTTTTGTTTTCGACCTCCATAATGTCAAATTCCTTAGAATTTGAAAGTAGTGAAACTCATAATGATCAAAGGGTAGTTAAATTAAATGATCTAGCATTACAAGAAAATCTATATTTACTGATACTTAATGTGAGATGGTTATCGATATAGGTAATTATTAGTGGAGGTAAAAATCTATCACACCCCACATTTTCCACAATTATTTAAAACAAATTAAATTACGGGAAAATTAAAGCCAAACAGTAAATATCTAACTACCGGGAACCTGTGTGTGTGGCTAGGAGACTCCAGACTATATGCACTATGCTAACTCTCTACATGCCTGCACCTGTAAATCAAAAATATGAGGAAAGACGTATAAGTGACAAAAGTCACCCAGTATGCACCCCAAGAAAACCACGAAAAATAAAACATAATAAATTTTCCTTTTAAATTCATTTCGCAAATTATTTTCTCAAACCTCACGAAACACGCCCACACCGGCCAAAACCACAACCGAGGCTCTACTAACCCAAAACCACAAACAAAGGCCCTCTGTGACCGTGCCCAACCCGGAGGAGGGGGAGGAGACCACAGCCATGCCAAGATGGCGAAGGCGCAAGGATAGGATAAAAGAAAAAAGGAAAGGAGTTGCCACCTAGTCTTTTAAGGGAAAGACGAGGAAAACCACAAACGGATGAATGCATGGGATGCAGATGGGATGACTGAATGTCTGCTAACCAGAGGATGGGTAAGGATTCCTATTACGCACGAGGAAGGTATTAGACACCCTCGTACGCCTGAGAAACTTGGTCTTTCTAGTCCAATTGCTTGCTAAAGGCTAAATGAATGTTTGCTAAACCTGGATCATGCTCTAATCATGCTAATATGTATGCCATGGCAAGACTAAATGGATGTGCATGATGGTATGCAAAAATTGCAAAGAAATCCACATAAAACAGATAAACGACGACATATGAGAAAAATCACATAAAATGACGATGTTATTGGACCGATTGCTTAAGGAAACCCATGTGGACGATAAAAGATGAGTAACGGAGTCAACCTAAGTTCTCAGGATCATGAAGAGGTCATGAAAATCAAAAAGAGAAGATAAACTGCAAATAGACCAGTGTGGACCTTTCGGTCAGTTCTTGTACGCCCTCGGGCGACGAAACCCAAATCAAGTCAAAAACCAAAAGCACGATGTAAAAATAGGGTCCAATCTAATGCAAGGCAAGGGATTCCGAAAACATGGAGAAATCACAAAAGGAAACGCCGAAAAAGACACAAACTCAATTAAAATGAAGAATCGATGAGAAAATGTGTTGAAAACCAAATGAAAGGGATAGAC
>JAMKQA010145722.1:0-20651 GCA_024699735.1 Posidonia australis | reverse complement strand
GCTAGCTAGATGTGCCAGGTAAGTGTGCTAGCTAAGTGTGCTAGGTAGGTGTGCTAGCTAAGTGCTCTCCCCTACTTGTCTGGATTTCTAATTGGGCTACGGGCCTATTGCAAGCTTAGGGTTGGTCTGGCTAATGGGATTCAAGGGTCAGCCATATCCAAAGCACCATCTGGAAAATTATCAATGAGTCACCTCAAAATCGGGGTGTCTACAGATAGCTTTACATTTGGCCGTGCTACTGTAGGTCATTCTCTTGATTGTATTCGCTAAATTTTGGATTGCTGCGTAGAGTCCACAGTCATGCTATTGCTTCCGCTAATCACTTGATGTGTAGGCCCTGATCAGAGAACAATTGACTTTCCCATGATGAATCAAGTAACAAATTGTGTGAGCCCAGCTAGAAAGCAGTTGACATGCCCCTAGCATAAAAAGGTGAATGATGCTCAATGAAAATAGAGGACAGATCAGGAGATACTAAGGAAAAATGGATGCCTCTAGCATTGAGTCATGCTACCCTTGGAAGTGTTGGGCACCACTTGAGGATGTAAAGATTTGAGGATCAGGCTGTAGGCACATTTTGAATTACTAAAATGGTGTAGGCCGATTTTGGTTGAGGTTAGAGACACATTTGCTCACTGACTGGAGGCATGTATATTCATCCACTGCCCGAAGGAAGTAATGTGATACATCGCAGTCTATCTCTGTTCTGCTGCTTATTGTGTCATTATGTTCCGGCTGCAAACATGTACTTGGTTGTGTTGACCTCAGGCACTCCCCAAATAGTGTTTATCACACCGGAACTGTTGCGGATGAATTGCTGTCACATTGCTGATTCAACAAGTCCATGTAGTTTGTGCACTAATTGGTGTCCTTATTGTATATGCACTTCAACCATTGAGCAGTTGAAATGTCCTTGGCTAAAAGCACTCGACAAAAATCCTACTGAACAAATCCATATGCAAGCAAAAAGATTCATCGAAGCAAAATTGTGATGATTATGATTATTGTGTTGGACTCTATTATTGTGAGCGATTGAATTATTTAAGAGTGACCTTTTTGTTTGAAAAATGAATGCATGCCTTGTGATTTTAGTTGCTTGTTTTCTACATTCACTGCTTTGCTTGAACAATGAGTTCATTATTTGGATCGTTTGCTTGTTTAGTTCAGTTGTTTGTTTGCCCTCAATTAGGCTAGAAAGCTGTATGCCTGTTAGAGGAGGATGACACCTTCAACTTAGTTGCCACTATAGAGATTCGTAAGTCATCATGTGGCTCTCGTTGGGTAGTGATGGCACTCGAACTTACTGTAAGGTATTGTAATGGATTTGGCTCCATGCCAAACTCTTTAAGGCCTTACACCTGTTTTTCTTTTCAATACCATTGTCTTTTCTTTTACTCCCTCATAGATGTGTGGTTTCACTCTAACCTTGACTTGGAGGTAATAATTGCCCGATCTATTCAGGAGGCCTTTATTGCAAGAGGGTGGGCCAGTCCCTCAAAGGTGTGATTTTACTGAACACATACTCCAACTCCTCTCCAAGGTATGATAAAGGTAGAGCTACAACGCACGTCTCTCACTCTTGGGCTGACTTCTGTCTTCGCCTTCTGTCTTCTCTATTCTTTTATGCCCTTGCGAATGTATGTTTTCTTTTTTGGCTCACACTCTTAGTCACCCCTAACATTATCTCCCTCTTGGAGGTGCAGGATCCTTGCAGAGTTTGGACATTTTGTCTGGCTTTGATGTCTGGTGGCTCCCTTACTAACTTTGTCGTCTAAGTAGTGACAACTGAGGAGGGATAGTCCATTTTGACATAGGCGAGCTTTTCCAATTTTCATCATCGGGCAGAAAGTTAATGACAAGCAAACCATTATTTTTTATTGTTCTTAATGTTTTTCTGTTTTGTGGTTTTTCTTCTTCTTCTTTTTTTTTTGTGCTTTTTCTATTTTTTTGTATTTTGGTATATGGTGATGCAAAAAGAAAAACAAAGGGAACAAAGGAAAAGGATACAACTCTAGTCCTTGTTGTTGCTGTTTGTCGATGCCATTGGGGTTCATAATAACTCCTAGTAGTGCCACTAAAAACTGGAATTAAGGCAAGTGTAACCGAAGCCAACAAAACCATTATTGAATCTGAGACCTTCATTGTGAATGCTGAATCCGCTGGTGACATTAAAACTGTATCTTATTGGACGACAAACTGGCAAACTTTAGTTAGGCCTCCGCAGAGGAACAAGAACAAGAGTGGCACACATGAGTGTCGTCGAACAGAACAAAAAAAAGAAACGAGGACAAATTAGGCAAATGAGGAACAAGAACAAGAGCGGCATACATGTGTGCTACCAGACATGAGCTGAGAGAGGACAAACTAGGCAAATGAGGCCCGATGGATACCCCGGAAAAAAACTGAGAGAAAGAGGGAGAAACCTCTGAAGTTCCAGTATCCTCGGAGCGTGCCGGCTCAGACACGGTAAGGTCAACTATTCTAGGGTGTGCACGTGTGTGTGCAGGTGTATGTGTGTGCTGCCTCTTGTGTGTTGATGACAATGTCCCCATTATCAATCAAATCCTGGACAGCATTCCAGAGAGTAAAACACTTGTTTGTCGAATGTCCACGAGTGCGATGGAATTGACAGAACAAGTTAGTCTTATACCACTTAGGAAGTGGGTCTAGTGGTGGATGAACCATCGATAGCTGCAGGAATGGTGCAACTTTGGGAAAGATGTCACTCAACGAATCCCCGAGTGGGGGTGAAGTCTCTTTCCTTATGGCGAGGCCGCCTTTGCCACTATTGCTGCCCTTGTTGTACTGACGCAACGAGACATGTCGGTTCAACGGTGGTGTGTAAATGTGTAATGCATGCTGACCTAGATGCTGGTGAGGATGGAGACATGGATGCAGGTGCTGTGTCTCGCGTGTCAAAAACAATAGTCCCACTGTCGATCAAAGTCTGAATGACATCTCGTAGAGTGTGGCAATCATCAGTCGAGTGCCCCTGGGCTCGGTGATAATCGCAGTATACGTTCACGTCGTACCACCGAGAGAGTGGAGTTGGTTGGGGACGCAGATCTGGGAGTCTCAGAAGAGACATAATACAAGGAAAAATAGCGCTCAGCGACTCGCCCAGTGGAGTGTAGTCACTTTCAACGCGACGGCCTCGTTTCTCCTTAGGTTGTTGTCCTTGTTGAGCCAATGCGACGAGATGCACTGGCTTGACAGTGGATGGTGTGCGCCTAGTGTGCAGTGTTGACCTACGTGTTGGGACCTGATCCTGATGCTGAGGTGGATTCTGAGTATGTTGTGTTGTGTGTGGCGTTGAGCGCGAGAGCAATAGCTGCGGCACTGGTATAGCTCCGGGCGACGGACTCGAGAAATGTTGTACTCTCGCACAACTAATGGGTTGGTTCTTAAGTGATTGTGATGCATGCTGTGACCAATGCAGTTGTGGTGCAGGAGGCAGAGATAATGCCCCCATCGCCGGAGCAGTGTGATGCTGGGGTGATGGTATGGGCGATGGTGAAGTGGGGTGAGCCTGCAATGCTATAGTGGTCTGCACTGGAACCTCAAAGGCCACAAGAGGAAGACTCTCAACAGGATCAAGAGAAAGGGCCATACAATCGAACCCTCGGGCCAAAGCTGTCAAGTACTGAGCCTGTGTGGCTGAAGACCCATCAAAAGATGGTCTAATAGCAAGAGCGGAACAAGAATGGCCCCTAAAATAGATGAAACTGCAGCTGGTTGAACTCTTGAAACAGGAGGGCCCGAGAAATAGGTTGCACCTGGCAGAACTTCTTGGACTTGCGTGGTAGTCACCGCAATCGAATCAGTGATGGGCCCTAGATCGGCTTGTGTTCGCCACTGTCCCAAAAGAGGAGATAAGGATCCTCTATGATTCCCAAATCGGGACACACAGAGGGAAGAAGAAGCAGTTAAAGTGAGAGAAGGGGGATCTAAAGATGGATCCCCCTTCAAAACAATAACCGGAGGCTTGCGGGTCTGCGGGGCCATGACTAACCGCAAGCGAAGTGAATGGAGCTGCGGGAAAAAAAGCAAACGCACGAGCTTTAAAACGAACTATAGTCAAAAAGTGACTAATAGCTCGGAAAAGGCAAGAGAAAGCAACCACAGGAGGCCGCCCGCAACGGAGACACCCGAGCTCCTTGCTGAGGACCTCGCAACAAGCTACCTAGGAAAATAGGCAAGAGATACAGGTATCAGATCCTGAACAACGACGCATAGACAAATGCGAGTTATTAAAGTGGCATGCAATGACACACAATGTAGATGAATGTCCTAAAGTGCACTCTTTCACCATGCATGTCCCACATGGGGTTGACCACACGGCACGCAGTCACGGGTTCTGGGTTTTGACTCTAGTCACAAAAGTAAGGTTCCTGCTCTAAATTCTGGTCGAAGCACAGATAGTGAACGGGTGGTGCATTGGTGGCCTCGTCTCCTGCAGTAGCATGGAGCTGTGCCCTCTATTAACACCGACATGACCCCAGACAAGGGGGGACAAGCTAGCTACACGCCCTACGCCAAAGCTATAGAACGGGTTACTAGAATTTTCCATCGCAAACTGTCGATGGACTCAGAGGAGAAGATGCATGCTTTGTAAAATGATCATTCATGCAATATGCTTTTGTGTCTTTTACTTGCGTTTTATTAAACCTTGGGGAATTGTGAGCAATTGTCTCTAGTTATGCCTTATTGTTTGTTTATCTAAGTTTGTGTGTTTTATTTTAATCAGATAGGGAGGCAAACGTGTCTCTACTCTCCTAATCATGGAAAATAAAAAAATGGGAAGAAAGCACACAATCATGGCATCTAAACAGTCAATCAATTAAGCAAAAGCATGAATATGACATGTGATAATGTAGTGCTCACAAGTAAGTGAATAAAAGCAAGTATCGCAACAAAAAGCATGAAATAGGTCATGTGCATGTGTGGTGGAATGGCAATGGTGTAAAAAAGCATGTTCAGTCAAATATGTACAAGCAAACAGAACAAGCAAACAAGCACAAAGTATATAGACCAAAGACAAGTAAGAAAACCAAAGCTAAAGCTAGAATCTGGTTATCCCCAGCAGAGTCGCCAGTTCCTATGACCATACCGGTGGAACCCTGCAAGGCTCTCCTACGGTGCGTGGAAGCACATGAGGAGTCCCGATACAGTCACAACGAAGATGGTGAATTCGAAGAAGAAGACAAGGCTCGGAAACACCAAGGCAAGATAAGAAAAGGATAAGGAAAGGAGTCGTCACCTAGTCTTTTAATGGAAAGACGAGGAAAATCAAACACGAAAGAAAACCAAGAAGAAAACAAGATGAAGAAAACATGTATGCTCCGTGCCTAATGGATGTAGTGTACAAATTAATGCGGGCCAGAGAAAGGGTAAGGATTCTTGTTACGCATGGGGAAGGGGTTAGGCATCCCCATGTGCCCGAAGAACTCAGTCTTTCAAGTTTTCCTGCTTGCTAACGGTCTATTGTGTGTATATTTGCCTATTCTGAATGCACATGATCAAGATGACTACGAAAACATGCCAAATCAAAGAGAAGAAATGAATAAAAGGAAAAATGTTAATCCAAGGGATAAATGTAGGCATTGAGAATGCTGCTTTACTGTATGCTTGTGGGCGATGAGGAAAATCGTGAAAATCGAGAAACTCTTGGAAAGCGTCACACAAATCAGTGGAAATTTGAATAAATCAGAGAAAATCAAATTGGGGAAAGTAATCCTCATTTGGGACAATGTCGGCATTGTTAAGCCTATTAATGTACGCCCTCGGGCGATGGAAAGCCAAATTAAGTCAAAATCGCGAAAGTTGGAAGAAATCTGGCAAACGATGGGAAAAACAAGTTTGAAACAAGTTAGAAATGCATGCACAATGTAAGGAAAAAAGCACGAGAAAATATGCATGAAAAATAGCAATAAAATGTACAAAATACCTGTGTGAGTGTAAAAATGTAAATTCCAGGGGCTTTTGTGCAAAAATCCCAAATTCTGAATGAAAACTGAAATTCTGAGGCTAAATCATAAAAAATACATATAAAAACACATTTCATGTAATTCTAAAGAAATCTGGGTCAAATGTGCAAAACTATGAATTTTTGGTCAAATTAAAGATTCTTAGGGGTCAATATGCAATTTTTCAAGTAAAACATGTATATAATGCAATTATGAAGAAATTTAGGACTAAATATGCAAGAAAAAAAGTTCATGTTTGAAAAACAGAAATTTTCAGGGATTGACATGCAAATTTACCCTAGAAAACATGCATTTAGTGAGAAATTAGTGAAATTCAAGGGCTAAAATGCAATTCAGGTCACATTTAAGCAAATATTTGAATTCTCAGGGTTTAACTTGCAATTTTGACAGGAAAACATGCATTCAGAACAATTTTAACAATGCTCAGTGTTTTTTATGCAAAAATGTTGGATTTAAATGCATGAAAAGTAACTCTGGGGGTTTTTGTCAAACTTTTAAGTCTGGAAAACATTATTAAGAACTTACTGGGGTTCCTCTACAATATTTCAAAGCAATCATTATTAAAAGATTTAAATATATACATAGGGACCTAAAAGTAAGAAAAAAAGGACCTATTTGTAAGAAAAAAGGACGTAACTATAAGAAAACAAAGCATCAGAAGTTATTTAAAAGAAAAATTATTTTTCATTTTTTTATTAAGAAAAAAGAGAGACAGCAGCCATCGACGACGGAGCTCTGCCGTCGACGACCGCCTGAGATGCCCTTCCGGGGCATCCCGATGCCTGATCAGGCATCAGATCCTACTAGAAGCTAGAGAGGAAGGAGGGGAGGAGATCCAATGGCTCTGATCCGAGGCTCGACGACTAGAGTTGGCCTCCCACCTCCCTTGCCTTCGACGCTACTCCGGCGGCAACGTCGAGAAGGAAAGTGGTTCCAGATGGTTATGGCGTGGCGCTCAGGGCTTTGGGATTCTCTGGAGAATGAAGAGGATGAGTTCCCCCCCTCAAACTGCAATAATGGGACAATCCTCTCATCCTCTGGTCCAGCCTGCCGTCGACGCGATCCAACTCCAGTGAGCTTGACTGTGGAGGTGATTCAAGGCACAAGGCTTGGCTTTGATGGCTTTGGAATGCTAGGGCTGTGCCGTGGAACATTCTTGGAGGCTCGGAGAGGCACAATGGGGTTGTAAGCATGCGGTCCGTCATCGTTACCAGTCATCTTCTTAGGCGACGGCAACGACGCACAACTCCGACGTTTAGCTCCTGGAGGCTCAGGGAAGCAATGAAATGGCACACCAGGGATCGAAGAGGCAAGAGGGACCTCAGGGAGAGAGGATCAAGCTGGTTGGGGCACGAATCGATCACTGGATTCATGCCCCCACCTAGGTTGCTGGAAAACGACTCCGGTGAGGCCTGAAACCACGATTCTAGCCAAGGGAGACCTTTGGCTCTATTGGAATCGACTAGGGAAGGTAAGTGGAGACCTAGGAAACCATTTTTGAAGTAAATTGAGGTCAGTGGAGGGCATACCTGGTCTGGCAGTGGAGTTGTCTGTCGGAGCTCGCCGGAGCTCATCGGAGATGGCTGGATACTCAAATTTTCCTCCTCCTCGAGCCTCCTCTGTACTTCTGGACCTCTCTAGTTGCTCTGGTTGGAAGGAAAAGGCTTTGATGGCTCTCCTCTCAAATTTCCCAACAACTCCTTCTCACTTGCAAATGGGGGGTATTTATAGGCTTTTCGTGGTTGTTATGGGTTGTTGTGGTTAGTTAGAAGCTGTTGTAGGTTGTTACAAGTTGTTATAATGGATGTGGGAAGTAGTTAGGGTTTGTTTAGGTGGTTAAAGTTTGTTTAGGTGGTTATGATGAAGGTGGGAAGTGGTTAGGTTGTTAGGGTTTGAAATTAGGGTTTGGGGTTTGACTTAGCGTTTGACCTAGTGTTTAGGATTTTTTAGGGTTTGTGATTTGGATTAGGGTTTAACCTAGGGTTTAGGGTTTGGATTATGGTTTGTCATTTGGATTAGGATTTAACCTAGGGTTTAAGGTTTGGATTAGGATTTGTGATTTGGATTTGGTTTAGGGTTCTAATTAGGGTTTGAATTTTGTTTAGGGTTTAACCTAGGGTTTAGGGTTTGGATTAGGATTTTAAGTTTGGATTTGGGTTTAACCTAAGGTTTAGGGTTTGGTTTAGAGTTTAGAGTTAATTTTAGGGTTTTGAGTTAGGCTTTTGAATTTTGTATTTGACTTAGGTTATTTTTAGGGTTTAAGGTCTCACTACAAGCATATGGGGTGTCTACAGTTCCATTTGTCCTTATACCTCCACCATTCTTGTTCTACTGCTACCGCTGTGTCAAACATTCTCATCTCTGGCAGGCACTTCCAGTAGTAGGTTAACTGTTCTGTTTTTATTGGGGGTGACGTCCTGGGACCAGTGGATGGTAGCTTACTGTCCTCTTTGAATTCTTCGTTCATCTAGAAGGCAGCTGACTGTCCTCTTTGAATTCTTTGTTCATCTAGAAGGCAGCTGACATGCCCCTTGTTAGGTAGGAGAGGTCTTCGACCACAAGACAGTTGACATGCCCCTGGTTGAAGTACTGACCCTCTGTGTCTATTCATAAGGCAACTGACATGCTTCTAGTTGAAAGTATCCTCCTAACCCCCTTAGACACAAAGAAGCTAGCATGCCCCTGGTTAAAATGATTAGTTCAAACTTTGTGAGAGAGTGGGATAATGTAAGGCAAGATTGATGCATGCTTGATGAATGATTTATGAGATTTAGATGGTGACCTCAGTATTAGGAATGCTTCCAATGCTTGTAAATAAGGAGGGGACAATTCTAAATCTCAGGACACTCTATTTGGGCTCCTAGATTATAGATGGTTCTTTGAGGTAGGTGGTGTCGTGATCCGGACTCTGTACTAAAGCTCACAGGACCTTATCCCTACTTTTTTGCTATTTCTATTTTCTTTTGCTCCCTTATAGGCATGCTGATTCACCCTATCCTTTGCTTGGAGGTAAAGGACACTGGTCTAGGGAGTTACTATTGTAAAAAGGGGTGGCTAGGCCCTTTTGAAGTGTAGGTTTCACACGTGCTTACTTCAACTCCTCTCCAAGGTGAGTCGTAAGGATAGAGCTACTCTGCTTGTGTCTCTCTTTAGAGATGACTTCTACCTACACCTTCTATTTTTTGCATTCTTTTATGCCCTCGCATAGGTATATTTTCTTTTGGCTCACATTCTCACTTCCACCCTAGCATTTTTTCCCTTTGGAGGTATAGGTTCATTGTGGAGTTTGGATACTTCATCCAGCTCACGATGGATGGTGGCTCCCTCACGTACTAGTTGACCTAGATAGTGTCGACTGAGGAGGTACCATTCCACTCCCAAATAGGCAAGCATAATCTGATTTTCGTCATTGGGCAATGATTGTTGCTAATGATGTTATTTATGTGTCGTATGCTTGATAAAAATAGTGAAATGTATGCAAGAATGTTGAGCTAAATGAATGTAGAAGCAATGCAACACATGACCATTCGTCATTTCATTCATCATGCTATTTATATGAAAATTATAAGGGCATGAAGCTTGTTTTGAATCACTATAGCATCCTTACCAAAAACTTGCATAATTCCACGAAAATCCATCCTAACCTTATGATCTCTACATAAACACATCATACAATCCATTCCACACATTTCTACCATTTTTTCATGATTTATCATGTTTTATACATCATTTTATGCATTTTGCTCGTTAAGCTAACAATGCATAATAGAGGAGAAAGAGGGGTTGCGTACCTCAAGCGGCACTCCAGTGACCTCCCTTGCACTCCGGTACACCTCCTTAAGCCTCAGCGAAGCTCTTTCCATCGGCGAACCATGCGAACAACGCCCACCTCCTCCAGCTTGCGCACCACTCCTCCTCTCCTTCTTTCTCTCTTGGCTTCCTCCCTCCACTTCCTCCTCCCTCCCTCATCGCATCAGCCACCCATCCCATCACCCTTGCATTGGAGGGGACGGGGAGGCACGGGCTCCCTATGGTGGCACGGGTTGGAGAGAAGAAGAAGAACGAAGAAGAAGGAGATAAGAACTCATGAGGGAGAGAAAGAGAAAAAGGAAAGAAAGAAAAGGAATAAGATGGGCATGTAATCCGAGGCAACCGTGCATCCTTTGACTGGACCCCACATTGGTCCCACAACACAAATAGGTGCACAGAAAGCCAACAAACCACCATAATCACAAGAAACAACAGATTATCCATTAATAAACCATTTATACAATATTACAATTAATTACATGGTTTATAATAAAAATAGATAAGCAGGCCTAGGTGTCATACCACGCCAATTGGACCTGAACTTGCCACGGGCATCCAATAGATGGATGGCATGCAAAACTAAGTCACCTAGCGTGAAACTCTTAAGTCGGACTTTCTTCTAGTAAGCTGCAGGAAGTTGCCACCTTGAGAGGCGACAAGACTAGTTACCACCTTGAGAGGCGACATGACTAGTTGCCACCTTGAGAGGCGACAAGACTAGTTGCCACGTTGAGAAACGACAAGTCTAGTTGCCACGTTGAGAGGCCACTAGTATACTTGCCACGTTGGGAGGCAATGAGTCTAGTTGCCATGTTGGGAGGAAACGAGTTTCGTCGCCATATGAACAAGGTCACTTATCTTTAATAAACAACAGATTATCCTTTTAGGCAGTGATTCACCGCCTGACGCTAAAAATAGAATTTCCAGGCTAGTCGCCACTCAAAATGGTGATTGGATGATTCTATCGTCTCTCATATAGGCAACGAGCTCCAATCTTCTATATTTTGCCATTTTAAGGGCTTTACATCCTGGTCCTTGATCCACCACTCGTTCGTGATTAGATTTGGAGCCCCCAAACTCTATAAATTAACTCCCTAGGTCAAGAGTTTGGGGGAGGCACTTCAAAATTTCTAAGGAGCCACTTTGCAAATCCTAGGAGAGAAATCTAAAAGAGAGAGAGAGAGAGAGAGAGAGAGCTTCCAGCACCTCCTCTATGTCCAATCCTTCTATCAAAGTTTAGATCTCAGAGATCATCTCCTGTCCAAGCCAAAGCGTACCTTTGGAGCTTTGTAAAATCAGCCTCTACTTCCTCCAACCCCCACGTCAAGGCACCAAGGGTGAAGGGAGTATCATTTAAATTATGCATTTCTTTTTATTAACATAAACCATTGCATACATAATTGCTCATGGCATATGCATGCGGGGACAACTCTTGGTCAGTATCTCATTTCAGTTATTCATGTTATTTATTGTTTATTTTGTTACTCTTACTGCACTTAGACTAATCCAAATCTCTTATTTCTTATTTTCTTGTTTGTTTTGAAGGGAAGAATATTACACAAGCACGAGGAAGTCGTTGGGCAACATCCTGCCACTGACCCAGTGAACCGAGAATCCATATAACCACAACCATTACATCTCCCATAGGTGTCTTGTCAGCCAGCTTCAACAAAAGACAAGTGGCGATCACAAAGGTTATCGAAATACGTGGAGCAACGACGACCTTCATCAACACCTCCCAAAAATCCACGTCCACACTCTCAAGATCCTAAGTGAAGGTATCTTCACTTCAATGGGTAGAACTGCTTCCATGCCATAAACTAGTGAGTACGGAGTTACATCGGTTGAGGTTTAGACTGATGGTTTATAGGCCCATAGTGCATATGGGAGCTTATCATGCCAGTCCTTATGCATTTTTGCCCTCTTTTTCAAAATCTTGGTGAAATTCTTATTGGCAAATTCTACTACTCCATTCATCTGTAGACGATATGGAGAAAACCCGCAATATCTAATGTGAATATTTTGTAGGAAATCCTCAACCCTCTTTGCTGTAAAATTGGTCCCATTGTCGAAGACAATTGCATCTGGAACCCCATACTGGGTGATAATATTATTCTTGATGAACTTCTCTATAACTACAATGGTAATTTCCTTGTAAGAAGTCACCTCTACCCACTTTGTGATGTAATCAATGGCCATGAGAATATAACAGTACCCAAAGGAAGCTCTCGGGTGGATGGCGCCAATGACATCTATTCCCCCGGTAGATAATGGCCATGGTGAGGACATATCGTGTAGTTGCCGTAGGGGAGCATGGATCAAATTTCCATGGATCTGGCTGTTGTGGCACCTTTACACAAACTGAGAATAGTCTATCTCCATGGTTGATCAGAAATAGCCTTGCAACATTATCTTCTTGGCTAGTAGCACCCCATTCATATGAGGCTCGCATGTTCCAACATTTGTCTGCATCATCAAGGTATTGACCTATTTCTTGTCTAGGCAGCGTAGGCGCATCTGGTTATAGGACCTCCTGTACAGGTGTTCGGCCCTGAGCACATATTTTGACACCAACTAGGCCATAGTTTTCCTATCGGTGGTTGAGGCATCTAGCAGATGATTCCCGGTTTCCATGAAAACCTTGATGTTATGATACCACAGAGGTTCCTTTGATAGATCTGCTTCTTCTGTACTCATGCAGTGTGCAGGTTGATTTACACAAGTGACTGACACATCCACTGCACGGTCTTATGGTATGGACAGCCAAGATGCTAGAGTAGCGAGCGCATCGACGTAGGCATTCTTGGCTTTGTTTATAAAGGAGAAGTAAATCTCCACAAATTCTGTAATGAGCTTCTAGAGGTAAGTACGGTACAACATGAGCTTGAGGTCCATTGTCTTCTAACTGTCATAAACCTGTGAGATGACTAGCGTAGCGTTACAATGTACTTGTAGTTTCCACACACCATGCTCAAGTGCAGCTTGAAGTCCAAGGATGCATGCTTCATATTCGGCCACATTGTTGGTGCACTCAAAAAGTCAGCTTTCTAGCAAATGAGATTAACTGGCCTTGCAGTGTTGCTAACACTTCGCTGATACTCATGCCCCTCTTGTTTACTACACCATTAAAGTAAAGGTTCCATTGTTTCTTGCCTTTAGGCTTTTCAACTTTTGTATCATCCATGATGAATAGTATGTCCTTGTCAGGGAACTGAGTCTACTAGGGTTGATGCTCTGGCAAAGGTAATTCAGTTAAGTGATCTACTATGGCCTACCCTTTCACAATTTTTTGTGTGAGAAATGTGATGTCGTACTGAGGTAGTGATGCACCTGTACACTAGTGTTGACTTTTGGAATAGATATTTCTTGGGATCATGACAGCACAAGTGTAGGACAGGATACACCATCGTATAATGTCGAAGGCATTGTGTGGCCCAGATAAGGGATAGGCAAACCTTTTTAATAGTGTTGTATTTGGCCTCGCAATCATTGAATTTCTTACTCAGATAGTAGATGACCCTTTCCCTACGTCCTGACTCATCATGTTGGCCTAGGACTGCACCCATTAAATGTTGTGTGACTGATAAATAAAGTAGTTGGGGTTTCCTTGGTGTTGGTGGGACTGACTGGAGTCCTCACTAGAAGTTGCTTGATCTTCTCAAAGACGTCTTGGCACTCCTTGCTCTAGTTGACTTAGGCATTTTTCCTGAGGAGTTTGAAGATCGGCTCACATATTGGAGTCAGTTGGTCAATGAATCCGCTAATATATTATAGTCGCCCCAGCAAACCCCAGACTTCTTTATCAATTGTAGGGGGAGGCATTTTGATGATGGCTCTGGCTTTATTGGGGTCCACCTCAATTCTTCTCTGGCTGATAATATATCCGAGATGTCTTTCTAATGATACTCTGAATACACACTCGTTAGGGTTGAGACGGAACTTGTACTTTCACAAATGATCAAATAGCTTTATCAGGCAAGTGAGATGATCTTCAGACTCTCTGGATTTGGAAATCATGTCATCCATGTAAACCTTAATCTCTTGGTGCATGAGGTCATGGAAAAGCACCATCATGGCACTCTGATAGGTGGCACCTGCATTCTTGAGCTCGAATGGCATTACTCTGTAGCATAAGACACCACATGGGGTAATGAATGTTGTTTTCTCCATGACTTCCTCTACCAATTTGATTTGGTTGTAGCTTGAAAAGTCATCCATGAAAGATAGTATCTTGTGCCCTATGGTGTTGTTGACCAGGATATCAATGTGTGGCAATGGGAAGTCATCCTTTAGGCTCGTCTTGTTTAGATTTTTGTAATTGATTCACATGTGGACTTGCTCATTTTTGGTTGGCACGTGTGCGACATTGGCAAGCCATTCTAGATAGAGGATGAGCTTTAGGAAATTGAGTTTATACTATTTTATAATTTCTTCTTTGAGTTTCAACAACCACTGTGGTTGCCATCTTCTAAGCTTCTATTTTATTGGCTTGGCATTCAGCTTGAGAGGTAATGTGTGTATTATCACCTCGACAACGAGTCCCACCATGTTGTCGTAACTCCACGCAAAGAGGTCAATGTATTCCTAAAGGAAGGCTATGAACTCTGCTTTGGCTCGAGGTGTGAGCTTGGCATTGATGTGTACTTCTTTAACATCGTCTGGCGTGCCAATATTCACTAGCTCTGTCTTTTCTCTGACATGCAAGTTTGGCCCTTCTGGATCATTATCGTAAGGCTAGAACTCCAGTGGTGCATTGCCATTTTCATTTGCACCTATGTCATCATCTTGTTTGCATGCAATAAGCTCTGATAGGTTTCTTATTGAAAAGATGGATTTGTGATTTCGAAGGAGAAGAAATGTCTTGATTCTTGCCCTTGGCGATGCTTTAGAATAGTCACACTTACCTTGGTGTTTTTGAAAGTGCATTGGGCATTTGTTGGCTTGGCTGTAGTTGCCCTTATTAGTGGTTTGGACCGCTCTGCTCCTTCTGCAATCTTGTTGTGTCTCTGGAAGTTCTCGGCTTCCCAATTTCCTTGGTGGTATATACATCAGATGTTGTAGTAGGGCGGTTGTCCTCTTGTTGACTAATAAGATTGTTATCGCTTGCATTCATTCCTGAACCTAACACAGGATCTCTTTTTTTGGCCCTTACTGTTAAAGTGAGGCTTGAACTTATAGTACCACGTAGACTGGCCTCCTGACTGCTGGGAGATTAACTCCCTTGGTTTAGTGTGTACTGATTCTGACTCTTCATGGACCATGACTGGTCCTGTTGACTTGGCTGGGTTGCTTCAAACTCTATAACCACTACCTTCCCTTTTGTAATTTGGAGCTCCTCTTCTACATCCTCCGCTAGTGCTGCTAATTGCCCTTGAAACAAGATTTCTAAATCACTGAGCATGTTATCGACTTGTGCCTCTATTGCGTCCCCTTCCTTCACGTCAAAGGCAAGATCTACATAGTAAGCGTTGTTTATTTCTTGCATCTCACCCTCAGTGGCTTCTTCGCCTCGAGCAACGCTTTGCACTACTAACTGTACTAGAGGCTAGGGAACAAGTCTTGGAGAGGCTGCCCATTGAATCCGAAGGAGAACATGAGGCAGCCAGACGTACTAGCTGAGTCGATAGCTAGACGACTATACATGTTGTTGCATCTTTTGGTGAGATATGTAGTGGATTTATTAATGGTATTGTGTAGGGTGATCATGAGATTGGATTTACTGAGGCAAATGGAGGATATGTTAGAGGTGCCACTGGCCGAGGCTGACATGATTGACTAATCCCCTGGTGAAACTGACCGTGGTGTTGAAATTGTTGATCCCACAAATGAACCTACAAATGGTGCTATTAGGGCTATGAATTGACTAGAAACTATTGTGACCACTGACTGAAAAACTGGCGGGGCTGCAAACGGAATTGCCACTGTTAATGTTGTGGTTGGAGATGCAATGTAAACTGCTGCTGATTCTATATACGATAGTGCAAGTCTTACTGACCCTGACAAGATCAGAGATTTTTGGACTTCTTTGCCTACCTCTTCCATGCTTTCCACATCCAAGTGGTCTTCTTCTGAATAGTAGTCTTCCATGCAAACTCACTCTAGTCCACTTACTGACTCATGCTGCTGCTTTGTTGTCTTTATGATGACATGACTTTGGTTGGGATCCAAGTTGCCTAGATTGATGATGTTAGATAAATTTGGAGAAATGAAAAGCTTCCTAGACTTACGTGTGCGTTGGAATCCGTCTTGGGGTTGCCATTCGTATTTGAGTCCTTCGAACTCCCTTGTTTCTTTCGTAGTGATGACTTCGATGATCCCTTAGTCATATCACCCAAGAGGTACTCCCTTTTGATACTCCTATCAATGACAAAGGTTCACGATCATCACAGAAGGATTGCCATGAATGGCCAATTAGCTGGCATTCTCAAAGGTAGGAATGAAATTAATTGGTTCAAAGCAGTTAACACGATAGACTATGTCCAAAGGTTTTGGGTCGAAGTGAACAGTTTGGGGAGAAACAGATAAAATAACCTCGACCCTTACTATTTCAAAATTTTCTACCATGACAACAACAACATTGTCACCCCAGCAGAATTTAATCATACGATGTAGGGTCGAGAGGATAACTTGATGCTTGTGGAACTAAGAGTGCCCAAGCAAAAGATTAAAGGAAGGCTCAAGATCCACAACGTAGTACTCTACGTCGAACTGAGCTGGACTGACTACCAAAGGAATATTCAAGATACCCAAAGCATCATGGTGTGCATTATCTAAAGCCGTCATCCCCCTCATTGCTGGCGTAATATCTTTGGACTTGATTTTGATTTTACTTGCGATTTGCAAGGGGCAAACGTTCAAACTTGTGCCATTGTCTACCAGTGTGAGCGAGATACAGAAGCTTTGATATTGCACAATGATGAAAAGGGACTGATTATGATTAGCTCGTGCCAAGGGAAACTCCTAAATGGAAAGGACATGACCAGCAATGTTGTGATCATGCCTACCATACTTTCCAAGGCTGTGGGTTTCATAGTTGGGGAAACATGGGCAGCTTGAAAAACTCAGTGAAAAGCTTCCCGATGTTCAGTGGAGGTGAGAATCGGGTCCCAGATCGAGATATTGGCCTTGACCTTCTTCAGTTGTGTAGTTATGTTCACTGTGGGTTGGTCTTTTTTGTTGGTGGTGGTTGTGGTGGATTTAGCTGGGATTTCTTCTATAGCTGGCTTGGGGCTAGCTCTTTGGTTGTTGTGGCACAAATGCTAGGTGGCTAAATTTTGGTGTTGGAGTCGAAGGCTTGTATACCCTACCCAATCACGTAACCATTGCACACATTTGTGTGGCATAGCTATAGGGTACACGATGGGTATCCCGGGAAATATTAATGACCATGTGAGTACGAGCCTCCAACTCCAATAGGGCCATGGGTGGTGTGATCAAGGATACTATTAGAGAAGCTTGTGCTGAAGTGAGCTCGGTAGGTTCTGGCTTTGGTTTTGCTAACAGGCAAACTGGTGGTGAAGAGGATTGCATGATGGGTTGCATAGCCGCACAACCTGACTTGGCTGTCAATTGAATCATGTTGATCGTTGAACTTGAGCCTTCCAAAAAAGACAGATAAAGCTAGTGACGAAAAGTGATAGAAAGATCCTGAATCAAGACAGAAGCGTCTAATGGAGAGTGGACAGACTTGACAAAGAAAAGAGAATGAATTCCCAAAGTTCCAAGAGCTCTCGAGCTCTATTGCTCAGACAAGGGCTGGCTGTCTACATTAGGGTGTGCAGATGCCAATGCTGGTGCTGACTCTGCCTTCTGATTGTTGATAATGATGACCTTTTTGTCAATCAGATGCTAAATGGTGTTTCAGAGTGTGAAATAGTTGTTCGTAGAATGTCTTGTGACCCTATGGTAACAACAGTACAAGTTCGCTTTAAACCAAGGCAGAAGAGGATTTGACGGTGGGCGAAACTATGAAAGCCTCAGTAAGGTCTCAGGGCATCAATGTTGTCTCTATCGATGGTGTTGTCTTTGCCTTGCTGATGTGACGGGATACACTGACTCAATCGTGGTGGTGGTATATTGAGTGTAGGGTGTCCTAGGTGCTGGAGTGTAAACTACCTGATTTTGAGCTAGCAGGCTCACCACATTGACAAGGACAACCGGGGACCCGATGTATGCCATAGCATTCTTGGGAGAGTCCCTCCTCTTCAAGTAATTGGTGTTAGAGTCATTATTATTGTTGTTGTTGTTGTTGGTGTTGGCGTTATGGTGAAGAGTGGTGGCCTGCTTTTAGATGCGGTGAGTGCGGGAAAGTTGCCTGTGACCATGCCAAAATTGAATCTCCTCTTGTGATGAAAGGCACATGAAGAAAGCGATAAGGTCATGGTGAAGAGGTGAATCTGAGGAAGGATGCTTGACTCGAAAACACCAAAACAAAGTAAAAGGATAAGGAAAAGAGGGAGTCGCTACCTAATCTTTTAAAACATGAAAGATGAGGAAAACTGGATGCATAAAATACAAAAAGGGATGTAAATGGATGCAAATGATTGTGTGTGTGGCAAGTCCCTAATCGTTGCAACACATTGGTCATTGCAGGCCATAGAAAGGGTAAGGACTGTTATTATGCATCGGGAAGGTATTAGGCACCTCCATATGCCTGAGAAATTGATCTTTCTTAGGCTATTCGCTTGCTTGTGTCGCCAATGAGTATGCATGTATGCTTGCTAAGTCAAGATGAATTTTGTGCTTGATGACATGCCTATGCAAGAGAGTTGAATGGGGAAGAAAAACCATGCAATCTAATGCTCAATCACACCATGTGAATTCTAGACTAGTGCTAAAAAAAAATCAACATAGTAAACATCATCACCTTAATTGAATGTAGGATATTAGAAATCATATGGGAAGGCCATGCAAGGTAGGCAAAGAAATAGATAGAAATGACAGAAGACAACCAAGCAGAACCATTAGAGAAAATCCAAACAGAAAGATGTAAAGTGCTTGGCTAATCAGTCTATTCTGACTCAGTGGGTCGTGCCTTCGATTCATGTCAGATAGATTCGCAAAGATCATACGTTGGTATGTTTTGCCATCTATCTGCGCCATTGGAATTCACTAGCTGAATTGTGGAACAGATTGCAAGCTTTTCGCCACACCAAATCATGATGTAATGATGGAAACATGATTTGAATGCATGGGAAGCATGTGTGGATGCTGAGTAACGGATCTAGATGTTTAGATGCAAGTGTGAATGTGTGAATTCTCCTACCAATCTCCCCTCACCACTGTTAGGTTCTGATGGGACTCTTTGACCAAAGAAGCTAGCCGTGACCCCTTGGAGCCACCACAACGTCTCGGGAGGGCAAGAGGAGCTAGACGGGAGTGTTGGATGCAATGCAGATGAATTGTGATGCAATAGGGGTCCCTCACCGTCCTCATCATAATCCTTCAATGGCCACGAGCTCAGTTGGCCATATAGGTGGCAAGGAGCTTTGAATGGACATCTAGGGATGTTTGGAGAGGTCGATGAAGGCTAGGGACGTGGCCAGGTGTGTCTCCACAAGCTTACTGGCCGTCAACCAGGTTGAGTGATGGGAACCTAGCATCGACGGGGAAGGATGCATGAGTGAGTGACGATGCTTATGCATGGAAAATGCATAAATTATGCACATAAACCTCTACAAATCAAAGGGGAAAAGGTTGGTCAAGCTCAGGGATAGAAACCTTACCTGAGTCGACACGGATCGTCTCTCCCAGCGGCTTATGACGGTTGTTTCTTTGTCAAATGTCTTGAAGGCATCAAGGATTGCTGGAGGCTGGATGCTGGGATTGCAAGGTGTAGGATGGAGATTGTGTGGGTGTTTGCTAAGGATTACTCAAGGCCTGGATAGTTGGATGGATTGATAGGCTTGATGGGTGCTTGCTGTGATTCGACGGTTGACAATGGTGCAGCTCGGTCGGAATGCAGACTGTGATTTGACTCAGGGGCCTGGGACACTGAGACTAGCCTAAGGAGGATGCATAGTAGCTGTGGACGGGTGTGATTCGTTGCTGAAATGTTGTAACACTCGTAAAATTCATTTCGTAATTATTTACATTTTAATGAATTTATGCTTGGATGGGTGTTATTGTTCTGAGGCCCGTTGTGTGGTTTTGTATTTTTGGGCTTGAACCTCTTGGACCGGCTTCTGATTGCGTGTCCTTGTGTGTGGTTTGGCACTATGCAATGTGGCATTGTGCGTGTGGGCCTAGATGTGGGTCTGTATGGGGCCCGCGTTCGTGGTCCGGTTGGTGGGAATGAGTTGTTGGTGTGAGTTGGTGAGCTCATGTGGCTTGTGGTAGGCGAGATGCGCGGTTGTGCACATGCTCAGCTACCACCTTGCATAACTTTATAAGCCCATGCGCGTGGCCGACCAGCTCAACCATCCTTTCCTCCTCTTTCTCCTCCGTAGGGCTGGCAATGGGTCGGGTCTGGACCCAGGACCCGTGGATCTAGACCCATTAAGTATGGGTCTGGGTCCTAAAAATGAGACCCATGGACCTAGACCCGCTAGACCCACTCATTTACTGGGTCGGGTCTGGGTCTAAAAATACCCATACCCGTGGACCCATGGCCCCGATTTATTTATAATATATTATAGTTAAATATAAAAAGTAATGTATAATATATATAATATATATTACTCTACTCTTAAATATCATTCTCTTCAAAGTCTAAAATTTATATGGTGTATGCACATTGATGGAGAATTGTTGTATGGACATTGACAAAGTTAATTTATTGAAGTTAAATATATTTATTTATTTGTTATTCAACTATCAATGGTTCATGATATTGTTCATGTTATATATTTATTT
>JAMKQA010145721.1:0-36613 GCA_024699735.1 Posidonia australis | reverse complement strand
GGTAGTTCTTTATGGAGTATATTAAATAAAAAGAAGGAAAAATATATAAAATCAAGTACAAATAATGAATTAGATAATTATTTAGAATCTCCAATTGCGATTTAGAAATAGATAACTTAATTATATTAAAGTGGTGGTCTACTACAGTTATTAGGTTTCCTATAGTAGCTAAAATGACAAAAGATTTACTAACGATTCTGGCGTCAACTGTGGCATCGGAATCTGCATTTTCTGCAGGAAAAAGAGTATTAAATGATAAAAGATGTAGATTATCAGAGAAGTCTGTAGAAGCCTCCGTCTGCTTAAAAGATTGGTACGATGCGGTTGACAGTCTTCAGGGATTGAGCTTGAAGTCTGAATCAGAAGAAGACGATGATGCGACATCAACTTCAACAGGCAAAACAAACTCCATAAATGAATAATTATTGATGTAAAATTTAAAAATAAAAAATGTAAAAAAAATAATGTAAATATCTTTTGTATTTTTTTATGTAAAAAATTTATGTATTTCAAAGATTTTTTATTAATAAAAAAAAATTAAAATTAATTTTAAACCCAATAGACCGACCCGACCAGACTCGACCCACCGACCCGACTCACAGGCAGGCCATGGGCCGTGCCGAGCCCATGATCTCCAAAAGGAGTCTCGACCCAGTCCAACCCGATCCAGGCCCACACGACCCTCCTATTTCGTGGACCGGGCCAGGTCCGATTTCCACCCCGTAGGTAGGGGTAAGGGCCTCCACAGAACTTGAGTAAATTAATAAATAACTATGATTTATATGTTGCAATTAAACCAATTGTCTGTCAACATGTGCTATCTTATCCATTGGTTAATAACTACAGCTAGGCTATCGGTATTTCCTTTCGGTGAATTTGGATACTTTCAACTACTATAAATATTTATATTATTTGCAATGAAAATTACCTCCTTGTTATTAAGATTTATACCTCCTGTTTCACTACCATACTATTCTAAATTTAACTTATAGATTAAGAATCTAAATCACAACCATATGAAGAACTAGTTTTACTTTTAAACTTTTCTCACTGACCTCATTTTTTAATGACAACTAAACTCACATTAATGACTAAAAATAACTTATTAATGTTACACTGTGATCACATCATATTTAGCCACGAACTTTGCTAACCTGGCCCCCACCTGTTCATTTTTCTGACTCCATCCTTTAAAATATAGGAACAACTGAATAATATAAGAAAACTCTCAGAATCCTTGGACTCCTGTACAAAGCGTCCAATCAATTTCCCAATCAACAATGTCTCATTTTCCGACAATTCCATCAAATAACACAAGCCCCGCATATACAATATTGTCTCTATCTAGTATCATCAATTGACACAGCTAGACCTCAAAAGCACAAAAATGTCTCTCCAGAAAACAATGGTTAAATGGCATCCTACAGCACACAATAGTTTACGGTATGTCATGGAAATGATTTGGCATTTCGAATCCATTTCATGCAAGTGCTCCCCACTTAAGGCGGAGAATGAACTGCTATCATCTCTTCAGGTATATAGCTCAGCAACCAACTAGTGCCTCAGATGTTTGTTGAACGTAAGCCATCCATTTTCAAACTTCATCGCGGACAAGAACAACAATTTCCAGCCATGTAGAGTACAGTAGAATACAGGAGCTTCCTTACTGTAGACCACACCCTTGAAAGATACATTAAACAGTCAATCTTGATAGATGATACAGGATTTACTCTAATCACTTTCTACAGCATCTGCAGGAACACAAGGACAAAAGTAATAAGCATAAGAAAATAACAAAAAGTAATTATGATCAAGTAACACCATAAAGCGACGAAGAAAAACTAAATAGCTTGAGAATCCTGAGAGGCATACCAAGTATCAAGAAGTTTGGAAAGAAATGCCATGTGCTAGTTGCACCCTTAAGAATTTAATAAAAGTCCTCAAAGACAACAAGTGTCACTTTGTCTATTGATAGATTTATTACTGGTATAGGAGGCTTAAGTTCAAATGACAACTTTTCCCCCTACTCTGGCTGCCCAGGCCACCTGGGCACACCACTTTATCGCCACTAGAAAGACTTCAACTAATGTGAACAAAGGACGAAACATAACTTTCAACCACTGCGAACAAATGTGAAAACAAGATTCTCAAGCATCGTCGAGAATATGCAATTCAACATTTGATTGACCAATCTAGTAGCATCGTCCAAAATGCAAAAAGCTTGTCTTTTGTAAACTACCAATAGAATAACCACTACAAATAAATAGATGATGTTACATATAATCGTGCATCTGTATTCAGTTTACCATTAGAAAAATGTTGCATATGGTAATCCATGTTAGCATTCAATTAGTACCACTAGATTCATGGTATGGCTGATTTATCATGTTTTAAAAGTGTGATTTATTTTTTTCCCCATCTATACACAATTTCACTGCTTAAAATGTGCATGGGCGAAAATATGAAGATTTACTGAAGCAAGTCTCACTCAAAAGACATGCTTTCGAAGCATTTAGGTCACAAAAAAGATGTCAAGTAAAAATTCTAGCTCATGGATATAGTTAATGTAGAGGTTAATTCCAAATTTTCAAACATAGAAGACAAGTTGTCAATACAAAAAATAATAAATATGGTGAACAAATATATGAACATCTACCTTCTTCAGATCCTTCACTAGACACCCCACCATTGCTATTTTCCTCATCACTATTATCTTCTTCTTCTTCCTCTTCTTCTTCGCTTTCACTTGCAACTGGTATTTGAGGTTTTAGTGGAATGAAACTTGATGTAGTCCTACGCCGAGAACTTGAGACAATGTTGCTCATATCAATGCCCTCAAGCTCTTTTGCTCTTTCCTTTTGCTTTCTCATCAACTTCATTTCTAAAAAACAACACGATACTTCATTAGATGAAAGAAAGATGTTTTCCATAATTGAAGCTATAAACTACTTCTCATCTTTCAAATAATAGATATAAATAAAATGCATGTGAAGCAAAAAATCGTCTATTGTGTTCTAGTAGGATTCCAAATTCTTTACAAATTACAAAGGAGAAATAAAAAGATTTAGCCGATATGCTATGGCTGATCTCCAAAATAAATCAAGACCATTACTGAATGTCAGCTCGCCAACCAGCTATCAAGAAGATTCATGATGGTTGACCTTCATGGTACTGGATTTCAGGAATTAAGGACAGCAGTGACACCATCATACAAAAAAAATTTGCACACGAGAATTCATTTCCTAAGTTCCGGGTTTAATTTTTCCTTTTTCTACAAATTAAATAATAAAATAAAAATGATGACGCTCACACATTGTTTTGTCGATACCAGCTAACTGAGCTGAATTTCAAATTTACCTTAGTGTCATCAAACAGATTGCTCCGTTTGGTTTGAAGTTGAGAAAAATGGTTTTATTTTGGTATAGGATCTGTTTGCAACCAAATTGGTGTATAAAAGTATGCTGAGTACACCTCCAATTTAAGCATTTAGATTTTAGACAATCAAGTTAATCAAAATTTCAAGTGATTGGGTAAACAAAAATATGTTTTGGGTGGTAATATTTTTAAGTATTGGAAACAGAATCACCCACTGAAATTGGGCCGAGACAATTTTTAGGAAGTTCTGTCCAAAATTAGGACATCTGTTTTAAAAACTGGATGTCCATTTTTTGACTAGAATCACCCACAATACAATAAGGATAGAGGTGGCAATTTCTGACTTGACCAATGAATCTGTCACATCAACCCGGCATTTAAATGGATTAGGGTAGAACCTTAATGAATTAGGATTAGAAACAGGACAACCTGTTTGACCCATTTAATAAACAAGTTGAATTCCGGTTCAATAAGGATAACACGTTTGCAACTCGCAAACCCGTTGAAGAAAATTAAACACACACACACACCCCTTAAGACCTAATCTTAACCCTCCACCACTCCTCGATGACTCCACGCACCATGCACAACCCCTCACACAATGATCTCCTTTGGCAAACCTCCATCGGCCACCAGTTCACCACAACTGCAAATAGATCTCCAACCACACTCTCCAGTCGCCACTCTTCGTCTCCTCGTACACACGCAACCACCAATCAGGACTTTTGCTGTTATTTATTGTTGCAATTTATTGTGGTTGATTGTGGACTAGTTGTTGATTTAGGCTGTGGTGTAATTTTTTGTTTGTAGTTGAGTTCTTTGCAACTTCACTCTGACTTGTGAACTCTTCATTTTTTTTCACCTTGTTTGTTGTTTCATGTTTGAACTTCTAGTTTATTGGTTGTTTTGGCTCTTTTATGTGAGCTTATCTTTGTAAGTCTGTTGTAATTTTGTTGTGGGAAAAAAAAGTATCCATTTGTTTAAATATTTAGGCAATTATTTTATTTTTTTGATAATATTCAATACATCTTAGATTAAACAGGTCAATGGGTTGACCTATCTAACGTATTTAATTGAATAAATGAGTTAAACGAGTCATGCCAGGTCAACTTGTTATAAACGAGTTGAATTCATGATGACCATAAATGAGTCAAGTCGTAAACAAGTTGACCCAAATCCGACTCATCAATCCATTTTGCCACCCCTAAATAGGGACATCTATTTTTATGAATGGACGTCCATTTTGTTTCTAAATTGCCTACTTTTTTACTAAAATAGACATTCTAAATTGCCTATTTTTTCACTAAAATAGACACATTACACCTAACACATCCGCATACATAAAGTAAATGATAAATTAATTGCTTAAACCTAAAATTTAACATTCATAATTAAAAATTAACGTTTTGGTTTACGGCATAAACGTGTTAGGCCAAAACCAAGCCATGGAAATAGGTTTGAATCCAATTGATTCTATGTTGGGTTCAGGTCCATAACGAGTTGTGTCAGGTCGTGGGAGGAAAATCTCAACATTAACCCTCACCTCGGGCCTTTTAGGTTTGAGTCGTGCCGGCTTGATTACTATTTAGGGCCCAACTAGCCTTGTTATATTTGTGTCGGGCCTGGAGAGCCACGAGTCACTCAACACATCCATTTGACGATAACGATGAGAGTTTTAATTGTACCATGGTAAATGTCCAAAAATGGTATTTTCCATTGTACTTATTTGGTTGTTGATATGTGAAAATTGTTTTATTTGTGTATATGAATTGTTTGCGTAATGATTAAGGAGATGCCAACATTGGTGAATTATGAACAATTAGATTGTTTCATTCAAGATCTTATCAAACCAATCAATAATGTCACATTGAAGATTTCAGTCAAACTAGACTTGGCTTATGCAAATATGCTTGGTGGTAAGTAAAGCACAACAATGCAATATGTTTGGTGGTAAGTAAAGCACAATAATTATCAGGAATTCAAATTATAAATATCTATTGAGTCATCTAGAAGTAAGCTTCTAAATGTCAATTTCATGTTGAACTTTGATCCGACAAAAAAAAGAAACTTGTTGGATATCACTAGAAATGTAGGTAAAAAATGCGGTAAATTTCAGAAAATCCATGAAAGATCAAAAAAAATTTAATTTCGATTTGAATAAGCTAAAATAAGCAATAATCTACATTTAAGGCTACTTAGATCCATTTTATAAACTTATATCAAATTAAAATACATTACATAAACTTAATACAAATATACTAAAGAATAAATAATACCTAAAAATACTTAAGAAATGTATAAATCATACTTAAAAATGCTTAGTTTATGTTTAAAATGAATAGTTCTCATAACATTTAATATGGAAAAAAGTAGAGATGAGAGAATATCCAAGTGTCGAAGATGTGAAGTCTAATTGAGGATCGTCATAGATGTTGTCACTTCGCAGAGTCCATAGGTTAAATCTATGTAATATTAGTTTAAAATTATGTATTGTTTGTTCAAAGAAGAAAACAAAGACGCAGGGAGGACTGAAGGAGAGAACTCAATGAAGAGGAAGGAAAGATGCAATAACAGTAGCATATTGTCTGTGTTGAGCCTTTTAAAGACCATGTCGACCATCATGGGATGGACTCAAAGTAAAAGTTCACTATATCAACCAACATGCTGAAACTCCCCCCCCCCCCCCCCAATGCATCTGCTACGGATACGCATTTTCAGCAAAGGTATGGGAGGCTTTTCAGAATGTAGTCTAAAAGCCACAAAGTTTGCGTGGATTAATTGTTGGGAGTGCCTACCAATTTGTTATTCTTGTGTTCTCATCTCTCACTAGCTTTTTCTTCACTTGTATTTTTTGAAGCCGCTCAACTCTCTCATGCCTATTGAATATGCTA
Organism: Posidonia australis; assembly: GCA_024699735.1. Lineage (NCBI taxonomy): Eukaryota > Viridiplantae > Streptophyta > Magnoliopsida > Alismatales > Posidoniaceae > Posidonia > Posidonia australis. The sequence continues at coordinate 30,347 of JAMKQA010145721.1, read as the reverse complement.
AAATTTTATTGACCCGAATGGCTTCGAGTGCACTGTCCCCTTCAGGACTCAACAAGATGGTGGCTCCAATCACTTCGATGTGGCCTTCCAGATTATGACCACCCCAACAAGGACAAGAGTCGGAGACACCCTTGCACCATGGCCTGAGACCAGGAGCCGAATCCAAGGAGGAGGGCATCCATGTGCTAGTCGCCTATAATCATCCTCATCGCCAAGTTAAGGCCCGGATCCCCAACCAATATACAACACCCACACTTCCCACAACAAGATACACAACCACTCATACCCAAAACCTGATTCTTGCTCCAAAGTGATACTTGGCCATTCCATTGGTGCCCTCTGACTTGTTTGCCATCTCACTGCAGATCCCTATGCCCTAAGAGAGCCACTAGACACAATTACTTGGGACTCTGAACCAGCTCGCTAACGCAGCTAACGAAGGAGCAGGATCATTTATCTTATATGTTGATTCCAGCTTACAACTGCTTTCGTCAAAATGTTGCCTGAACTTACATGTTGACTCCACTCACCACAACAAATTTGACTCACAAACAGGAATCAACATAGGGCTCAAGGTAAATCACATGTTCCATCCCTTCAAGACCTCCAGAGGCTAATGAAAGCAGAAAATGATTGAATGAAATTGGCCCTAGTGGTAATGCATGCCTCGTAGGAGTTCACATGTCAACACGCAAAATCTGTACCTTTAGGTATTTTAAAGGCTATCAAAAGCAGAAAATGATTGAATAAAATTGGTTTTAACTATACAAAGTGAGACTGATAGCTTCATCACTTGGATTGGCTTGGCTTTAACTATACAAGCGATTGGTTTGGCTTGAATAACCAACAAAGGCTTATGCATGATGGGTCCAATCATTAAGTGAAAAAAAGAGGGTTCGCTTGATCTAGGCCTAACAGATTTTTCCTCTTTTCTTTTTCAGGTTAGAAGGGAGGAAATTTAACAAGGGTAGATATACTAGTTGTTTAAGTGGTATTGCCTCCCACAAGTAGAGTGATATATCCATGGACACATTTTTAGCAAGCAAATGTTTCACCTCGGCTCATACCTCTTCCAGTGTTGACTCCAAAATCATCTATCTGCCCTGCTTATAACAAGAATCATGCCCCGATTTTTAAGATGATGTTAGAAAGACTACATTTCAGTGGAAGAGCATTTTTATTTCTGGAGATGGTTCATGCATGCCTATCCTTCTGTAATGCATAAAAAGGATGAAAAGGCAGATCAGCTAGGACTGGTTAGTCAGACCATTGGTGAATTCCCACGAAGGAAATATTGGCAATTGAAAGTAGATCAGCCAAGGGATCAATTAGCAATTATTACAACTAAATCAGATGATTAACTGGGTCATCAATTGAATTGATCAGTCGATCAGTGAGATTACTAACTTGATTAATTCTCCGATCAAACAATTTTCCAAATATTACTGACGCCCATAGTGAGCCACTTGGCACAACCCCATTGCTTAAGAGTTTTGGTGCATCTATAAGTAGTTCCATCATGCTGGTCAATATCTTCTTTCCCTTCTATTTTTCAGTGTTGTGGACTTGTGTTGTATGATTATTGTTAGAAGCGGAAAATAATAAGGAGAAGATCTGTTCTATTGTTTCTGTGTAGGTACATATATGTAGGATATATGAGATACCTTAGACTGAATAGATATCCAATAACCCAATTACCCATGATACTCAACCCACACATACATATAAATCTCTAACACTCTCCTTCAAGCTAGAACATACATATCAATCATACATAGCTTATTATATAAAGACTAGAAAACACCAGCACTTAATCCCTTTATGAAGATATTAACTAACTATTCTAATGACTGAGTGTAAGGTTTAGACACAATCCCTTTCAAAATTCGATCTCTCACATAGTGACAATCAACTTCTATGTGCCTCGTGTGCTCATGAAAGGTGAAATTATTTACAATAAAAATGACCACACGATTATCATAATGCATCAGTATAGGCTGCTCATCATTGAAACCAAGCTCCATCAACAGTTACTTAATCCACATCATCTCAAAAGCAATCTGAGCCATGGATCTATACTCTACCTCAGTATTGGATCTTGACATAATATTTTATTTCTTACTGCACCAACTGACAAAATTCCCTTCTACATAAGTACAGAAATTAAATGTTGATTTCCTGTCCCTTTGGTTTCCTACAAAAAGCCATGATCATCATATGACCAATTCTTCTGTAAACTAAGTCTCCACCTGGAGCACTTTTGACATTAGATAGAATATGCATAATTCTAGTCTAATGTACTCTCCTAGGCTCATGCATAAACTGACTCAATAGACTAACTACATATGAAATATCTGACCGAGTCACTGTCAAATATATAAACTTCCTAATCAATCGTCTGCATTGATCAGAGTTCTCTAATAAATCTGAACTAGTGTCCCAGAAGATCAGTGTCTGCTCAATCGAAGTACTCTCTAGCTTGCACCCCAAAAGACAAGTTTCCTGTAAAAGATCTAGGACATACTTCCTCTAGGACAGTGACATCTTCCCATTTGCATAAACAAATTCAATACTAAGGAAGTACTGCAGTTTTTCTATATCTTTGGTGACAAAATGATCCTTAAGATATTCTTCAATGTCTACAATCCCCTTATCATCACTATCTGTCACTAAGATATCATTCACATATACTGCCAGAAGAACACATTTACAAGTAGTTTTTCTGTAAAACACCAAGTGATCAACATCACATCTCTAAAAGCCACCAGCTATAGCCACTTGACTGAACTTCTCACACACGCTCGAAGACTCTGTTTTAGGCCATAGATTACCTTCTTCAGTCTGCATATTCTATCCTTTCCCTGAATAACCTAACCTGGAAGTTACTTCATAAGTACAGACATAGTGAGATCACCATATAAAAAAACATTTTTTACATCTAACTAGCACAAATCCCAAGAGTTGTTGAGAGCAAGAGACAATATAACTCTTATGGAATTGAAATGAGCAATCGAAGAGAAGGTCTCGACATAATCAATACCATATGTCTGAGTGAATCCACGAGTAACCAATCTCACTTTATATCTACCTATGCTTTTATCAACTTTATACTTGATCGTGTAGACCTATCTATAGGTAACCATTGTAGCTCCAATGGTGCGGGTCACTAACTTCTAATTGTCACAAGTAGTTAAAGTAACAATTTTCTTATCCATTACAGCTTTCTAGTGAGGAAGTGATAATGCCTCCTGATGATTCCTGAGAATGAGCTCAGCAGAAATGGACAAGGCAAAGCTACAAAAATGAGGATGGAAAGAATCATATGATACAAAATTGAATATAGAATAAGCAATGGAAGAATGAATACCTTTACGAAGGACAATAGGAAGATCAGAAGAGTTGGATGGCTAATTTGCATCAGTAGAGGAGGCCAGTTCGGTTGTGAGAGGCACTAGTATAGGCTATCGTCGACGGTATACCTGTAAGAGACGAGAGACATTCATAGGCACATTTGGAATCCCTGGTGAGTCTATAACCTGAGGCTCAATGACAGATGGAAAGGGAACAGACTCAACAAGAGGTGTAGACTCATCAGAGTAGCATATGAACTCAAAAAAGATGACATCAGTAGATATATAATATTACTGAGTAAGAGGATGAAAACAACGATAACTCCTTTGTGTTCTGAAATGTCCCACAAAGATATACTTGATGGATCTAAGAGACAGTTTATCCAAACCAGGAGAGAAGTCTTAAACAAAAGCCGCACACCTAAAAATACAAAAGGTTAAGAAAAACAAGATTGTGTCAGATTTAAGACGGTAAAGTAGAACCTCTCCCCACAAAAGAGACAAAGGCATCCGATTGATGAGGTAAATAACAGTAAACACAACATTAGATCACAGATACTTTGAAACACGTATATAAAATATAATAGTATGAGTAACATCCAATATATGTCTATGCTTACGCTTAACAATCCCATTTTGTTGTGAGATGTGAGGATACGAAGTCTGATGTATAATCCTAATGAAACATAATAAGATGTAACTTTGGATTGAACAAATTCAAGAACAATATCAATATGTAAATATTTTAAAGTAATATCAAATTGATTTTTTATTTTTGTAAGAAAAGTTCCGAGAACATCATAGATATGATCACAATCTTTAAATAAATATACTCAAGATACTCTCAAGAAATCATCAATAAAAACTATATAATATCAATGACAGGATACTGATGGAACTTTAGACAAACCCCAGATATCACAATGGACTGGTAAGACTCAATACAAGACGTAAATGTCTAAAGGAAGCACGATAGTGCTTACTCAACTGACATGACTCACAATTAAAATAAGAAGTAGAACACAAAGGTAGAGTCTACAGTAACTTTCGATGAGATGGATGACTTAACTAGACGTGCCACAAGGAAGAAGGCTTAGATGTGGACGTCATAGGCGCTAATCTTCGAGGTATATCATCATTAACCAGTAGGTACACAACATTTCTTCGTTCATGATCTAAATCAATCTTGAAAATCCTAAAAAAGTGCAATGAAAAAGGAAAAAAAGTAACATAATAGTGTAATTATTTTGTAATGCACTAATCGACAGGAGATTGATAAGAAAATAAGACACAAAAAGGACATTTTCAAGAGAAAATTGTAAAGAGACTTACACAACCCCTTCACCTCAGACAGAACAAGACTAACCATCGATAGATCGAATATTACAAAGCTGAGGCAAACAAGTAAATAAATTTCTTGTACCTAATATATAAAAGGAGGCACTAGCATGGTTCTAAATGTCGATTTCGCGTCGGACTTCGATAAGTTGAAAAATAGACACATGTCGGGGAAATATCGGTATGTCGGAATTGTGTCGGTGGAAACACGGTAAAAAAAAATTACATTTGTTCAGAAAATTTCCATTTCGATATCGTGTCGGAGTTGTCGGCAAATTGAAAATAAGACACGTGTCGAAAAAATTTCGGTGACACGCGTAGACATTTAGTACCATGGGCACTAGAATCAATGATTCAAAAGGAATCCCTAAATGCAAGGAGAGCACTAGTACCTAAGGAGATGACTTGTGTAGCAGTGGCAGCGAAAGTCAGTAACCTTTAGCTATAAGAGTCGCTCATAGTCAACCTGAGACAGTAAAGGTCTATTCGTCGCTGATCGAAGCCATAGGTAGTGATCGATGGTTTGCCAATTAGATCACAACATTGGTCTACTTGATGTCCCCGTCGTCCACAATGTGAACATTTTGGACGTCATCCATTGTTTAACTGACCACGACCATCGCCTCTGTGACCACCACGTCCACGTCCCTTCGTGGTTACCATAGTTGATGATTCTGGAACTGAGGTAGAAGTCCTTGTAGAAATCTGTAACACCTTGACAAAGGTAGTGAATAAATAGATAGATAGCCACTACAACACCTTAAATCTCAACACCTAAAATTTGTCCTTGAATGAATTCAAACTGAATAGATAGATAACTACTACAAGTTCTTTATGATATCTCTTCATTTGGTTGACATCGTCGGTAAGAGGTTGATACATCTCAAGTTCATCAAGTAGTGCACGTAAAAGGATAAAATGCTCCTGTACAGTTCGTTCATCCTAACGAAGTGTGAACACTACTTATAGACCTCAAAAACCCGAGAAATGTTCTTCTCCTGACCATACGTGAGTCGACATGTATCCCAAATCTTCTTGGCTGACCTTAGTAACATAACACCACGTGCAACTAAAGGTTCCGTGTTTCCAAACCATGTCACAATGACTATATCATCTGCACACTAATCCTCATAGGCGACGTCTTTATTGTCTAAAGGAGGTTGTGTAAGGTACTTCAACTTCTGATGTGCAGCTATGAAGGTCTCAAAGCTTTGCGACTAGAGAAGATAATTGGTGTCATTTAGTTTCTCAGATGTGTCATTAAGATGCTTAATCAACGACTCCTGAGCAACCATGTTAGAGTGAAAAAGAAACAACACATAAGAGATGAACTGGATTGCTCACCAACACATGTGGATATGACGTATCCACACACAAACAGAGACAAGAGACAAAATGAGGCCTAAAACATGGCCTAAGGCACCAAACAATGGCACAGGAGGGGTTGACTTCCCCGATACCTGGACAGGAGAGGACTGAGAGGCTCAACGACAACTGGACATGTGTCGGAAAGGCCTGTGTGGTGGCCAAGGCTAGCCTGGACTGGCCGACTGTGGTCGGCAGCTGGCTTTAAGAGCTCCGACGACTGGACTGAAGGAGCCGATAGGGAGATTCAGTGGTGTTGTGGCCAACGAAAGCCCTGACAGAGGTTGACGACAACAGTAAATAGGCAGCTATCGGTCGACGATTGCTACGAGGGTGGTTGACGACTGTAAAGGAGTGTGATGGCTACCTAAGGTTTAAGCTGGACTTTGGTATCATGTTAGAAGTGGAAAATAATAAGGAGAAGATTTATTCTATTGCTTCTGTGTAAGTACATATATATAAGATATGTTAGATACCTTAGACTAAATGGATACCTAATAACCTGATTACTCATGATACTCAATCCACACATACATATATATCTCTAACAATTATTATGATGTTCTAGCCTAGGTCCAATGTGCAGTTTTTCTATTTTAGCTTGTGCCCTTGCCGTGATTGAATGAGAATGAATAAGTGTGAAAGACAAACGAGGCTAAGCAAACTGCAGAAGCTATGGGATGTAAAAATGCATCAATAAAAAAGCTTTCTACCCTACAAGGAAGTGCCCCCTGCCAGATCATTTGCACATTTAGACGCTACCACCAGACTATCATGAGGATTGCTTGCACCTGGTCATCCACCTACTAATTTAAACGAAAAAGAAAGTACATTGCCAGCAGCAACACACAAAACGGAATCTATCTATGGAAGATGAAAATAGTAAAATATAAAAGTTAAACTATATCAAAGCTCCAAGCATGGTTATTAGACTCTCAATCCAGATTGTAGGATCTGAAGACCTAGATTACAGAAAAAGAAATCAATTCACCTCCTTAGGTCACCAGGTGGACTCCTACCTCACAAATATCAGAATTGGATCGTGGAAGACTCCCACGTAATCTTGGTTCTTTGGAAGGATCAGGAGTTGACCATGAGCTTATAAGATTCTAATCCAACTAAAATAGGCAACTATTACGAATATCTCCAATCTTGAGCATACCAACATTTTCTTTTCTTCACTATAGAAAGCAACCTTTGGGATTTATTTTCCCTAAAAAAAAGATGCAATGTCCACCTAGAAAAATCCTCAATGTCTAGCACAATTTTTATTCAAAACAGTTGATTAAGACTAAGCCACAAAAGCTTAAAGCCTTTCTGCAGTATGTATACTTAGGTTGCTACGGTACTACTGCTCACAGTTACTGATTCATATGCAAATCCATAGTCACTAACATCTCTTGGATGATGCTTATTTATTTCTAATAAGAATTATCCTATTCCATTTCTAAAAATATAAAAAGTCCAATGACACTACTAAGTTATGCTGTCAGAGATTCTCCATCATCATTTCCATAATTTAAGTAATAAAAACTTCAGAGCTCAGATTTATGGTATTTATAACTCTGTGTTTTCACTTATAATAACTGATTTTGCAGTGAATCTTGTTCCTAAATGTGTACCACTTATTAAAGCATATTTAAGGATACAATCAGAATTATGGGTTTTCGAGAGATTTTCCAGAACTTCTGTGCCTATCAAGTTTCCTACTGATGCATTTCATATATATGGAGAGGCAAAGGCTACGAAAAGTTTGAAGCTGTTACCCTAAATAGTAAATTCTTGTTCTCCATGGCACTAATTCCCATAAACATAAAGACATCAAATAAAGGATGGAGAGATATAAAAGAACAACCAATTTTCATACCTTTTTCAGAAGGATTGCTAGACAACCCTTCTCTCTCCAGAATTCCCTCCAATTCCCCTATCAAGAAGGCCTCACGTTCACTTTCGGGAGCCTGCTTGACCCTTTTGTAAACTGATGGTGGCACGCTGAGACAAAGACATTTTAAAAACCATGGCATTTTGGTTAAACCAGGGAAACCTGTGTTTGGAAAGAAGAAAAAGAAACCCTACCCCATCCCACAAGATTTGATTATTGACTTGAGAGCCTCCACTTGTTTTCCATAAGATGATGTTTGCTTGTCTCTCTTTTTCTGCATACAGAAATGAAATAATCAAAAAACAAAATTATGCTCCTCAATTGAATTGATCTCTCATGTCATGACAACCAAATTGAAAAAGTTTCAAGTATAACCTTGGCATCCTCCTCAACAGATGAATGAGAATGATCATCTTCAGAAGCATTTCCTCCATTAGAATCACTGCTTTTCCTTGTGACGGGTTCTGCTTGCTTCTTCCTCCCATAACTAGATTGCTTGCTCTCTTTTGTAGAGATTTTCTGCCTTTTGGACACTTCAGTAACCTTTGTTTTTATTTCTTTAGCACTCCTCTTCTTTGGTTTTGCTTCCTCTGCATCACTGCCACCATGGGATTCACTTTGATATGAGAGATCTTCAAAGTCTTCACTTTCTTTGTTTTTTTTAACAGATTCTTTATTCCCTTTGCTTTTGTTTGCGCTAGGCATGGCTTTCTTTACACTGTTCTTTTTATCTTCCTTTCTTGGCTCAACAACTTCAGTAGTTAAAACCTAACGAAGTTTATGAGTAGAACAATAAGCACAGAGATACGTAATACATGTCACTGAATTATGCCAACAATGTAAAATATCTTCAAGTCTTAAAAGTTCCAATGAAGGGCAATTAACTTGCATGAGTTAGTCTGTTCATGATGAGAAAAACATAGGGAATTTACCTCTTCCAGTTGTTTCCTAATGAAAGTTTTGTGAGAATCAAGAGCTTTGTTCCCAAGTTTGAGATCTTCTTCCAAAAGCCGACGAACTTCAGACATTGTTATACTCCTGAACATTTCAAACAAGGAAAGCAACCAACATAAGCTTATCATGTGATGTCTTTTTCTTTCCCTTCGGTAAGGAAGTATGGAAAATAATTTAATTAACAATGTTGTGGACTGATAATATATATGTGCTACTTGTCTGTAATAAGAAATGTCTGTGTTGTATTAAATCTTAAACAGGTATTGAAAGACGTATGCAAATCACTGAACGCAGAATAGATAGAAACTAAATATATTTTTGTTAGTGGGATTTTTTCTCAAAATTTGTTTAATGGAAAAAATTTTAGCTACTTACGCAGAGTTGTCGTGGAAATACATAGCCCGTCTCTTAATTGCCTTCGCTATGGCACCTTCACCAATCTTACTGTCACCTTCAATACCCTCAATGTCTTTAGCCTCCTGTTCAGTCATTTCTTTTCCAGCCGGAGGTGGAAGTCCTTTGTCCCGATCAGTTTGAGTTATAAGATTTTCTGGTTTATTTGTTGGCTCAATGTTATCCTGCTGCATCTTTTCATCTACTGTTTTTACACGAGCAGGTTTTTCTGCATTCACCTCGGAACTTTTGGGAACATCCAATTCAGTAGTGTCATAGAAATACTGGTTTAAGCCAATAACAGAAAAGGAAAATCAGTTTTACTGAGACATAATTAATATAGAGGTTTACATTACTATCTCTGTAACCATTTAGAAATTGATTAGATCATATTGATTGTTAAGCTTCTAATGAAACAAAATAATAGCCCCAAAGACAATAATGAATAATTTTTGCACCAGGACATTGCAACCATATAATAGATGGTATTGAGAGGGAGGAGGTCACAATCATGATTTTAAATTACGATAACCATCAGAAATATGCTTTCAATAGAAAATATGCAGTAACAATACAAGGGTAATAGGTAGGTCAGTTGCTTTTCAAAGTGGTATAGTTTTATACCTCATATTGGTTTGTAAGTAGGCAGTTAATGCAGTATCTGTTCACATGTTCATTTTCTTATTAATAGTGGATGTGATCATTAAATTCAGTCAAACAATTCCTATTTCATTAGAATATCAATTTGTATCTAAAATTTAAAAGGTTTCTGTTTGTAATTTTCTTAAAACAACGAGGAACAGTGTGTAGCACCTCCATCCTTCAAATCACTAAAAGACCAATAATTCTGTTAGAATATAGACATTCAACCCAAAATCAATTAACAATAAATGAAAGAATCCATCTATATATAATCACAAGTTCCAATCCTCACTTTTTCAATGTAGGACTATTCCAACACTTCTCCTCACTCGTGACCTATTTTTAAATCCAACAAGTATGTCTTTTAAATATGAGTGGATGTGTGTGGACTTGGATCCGTTTGGGTCTCTTTTTAGCTTTGATACCATATTAGAATATAAATATCCAACTCAAAATTAATTGACAATGAGTGAAGGAGTCCATCTATATATAATTACAAGTTCCAATCTCTACTTTTTTAATGTAAAACTATTCCAACAAGTTCCATAATGCAGACATGGTCAAAATCGAAGAGATTACTCATGCACAAATGGCCTTATCTATTAGTGTAGGATCAATCTCGAGGATTCCTTCACGATCCAATAATTCAACAAAGTTCTCTTCCCATTTGTCAACCTAATACAGATCCCTTCTCAAGCAAAGACACATCTATTAACCACTAATGCTTGAAACTCATAGACTTCACAAAGATGTAACATCTCAAAACAACTCTTAAGTAGGAAAGGCAGTAATTCGCATGACTAATGTATTCTAGCAAAATAGCAATTAAAAGATTTTCCAATGCTTAAGTGTTTAAACATGGACTTGGAGGAAATATAGTTTAGAGTTCCACATTTGAAATTCTACTATGTTCAACATGTCATAAGTGATATTAACACAAAACAAGATGCATAAAAGTACCATGTATCTCATGAGATACAGCCCATGAGTTCTCCAAATGGATAAGGTTTTGACATTCCAAACATCCTTGTGCCACTGAAATTCCTGAAGCTATCTAATATCCAGCTTTAGAACATCTATCGTAGCCATAGAATTAAACGTCGATTTCATGTCGAACTTTAATCCGACAAAAATAAGAAACATGTCGCACATCGGTGGAAATGTCGGTGGAAACACGATAAATTTACGGAAGTCCATGGAAATTGTCAAAAACTTTGAATTTTGATTTGAAACTCTTGAATAAGCTAAAGTAAGCAATAATCTACATCTTAGACTACTTAGATCAACTTCTTCGTTATGTATCACATGAAAATACAGTAAATGAACCTAATAGAAATATCCTAAAGTATAAATAACATATAAAAATGTTTAATAAATTTTTAAAAACTAAAAAAAGTTATCTTATATATGCTTAATATCATGAAGAATACCTTGATTGATCAAAATATTCTTCTTGTATATCAACCATATTATGTTCTTGATGAATTTGTTGTCGAATTTGAAACTTTCTCCACAACACGTAGTTGTTCCAAGACATGATTATAATATGTCTGATATTCATTGATAAGGCTGTCGAGGGATATAAAAATGACTTGGAGGAGTTCAGGTGATTACTCTTCATATTGTGTTGAAGGAGGTGCATAGAATCCATATCCCATCCAATTTGTTCGCTTGAAGCATAAGAAGATGTAATTCTTGTCCAATCACTTTGAGTGCTATAGTCTATTTGCCTAACAGAACCACTTCTATAAAAACTATAATCATAAATATCTCTAGGATCATGAATACTCAAAGAGTCAAGTGAGTCTAACAAAGATCCTCTTGTATGATTACTCCAAGAATCTTCATCTAGTTATTGATCACGACGACTCCGTCGTCGATAATGAATTTCTGGCTGACCTCCATGATTCTCATCTTGTGTAACATGTGTGAAGACATCTTCTCCTGTAAATGGGTTAAGTGGCCTTTGTATCTCTCTTTGTTTTTGTAGTTCTTCTGTTACAAGTGGGGTTACATCTCTAATGTCACCATCATTATCATCTGATGGTTGTGTGTCATTATCATCATCTGTACTACTGTCATCCCTTAAGTCTGGAGTATGTCCACGAGAACGTCCTGATGAGCTCATATATTCCTCTACATCAATGCCTATTTCACTAGTAATTCTAGAAGATGGTCTAATTTGTTCTTCATCTAGAACTGGTTCTTTATTTTCTTACAACCACTAAAGTATAGGATCATCTTCTTCATCTACGTTATAAATATATGCAAGATCTATTGGGTCCATGTAGTCTTTTTTCTTCTCCTTCTTTAATATATTTTATTCTTAGTCTCATGTTATAGTGTACAAATACCAAATCATTCAACCTTGCAATACCCAATCTATTTATTCTCTTTGTATGAATAAGATTGAATGTACTCCAATTTTGTTCACAGCCAGATGCTATTACTGTTTGAGATAAAACCTTTATAGCAATATTCCTCAGATTTGGAATATCTATTCCATTTAACATCCTTAGCTATATTATGAAATAATATTATGAAATAAAAGAAATGATATTAAAAGCATTACTTGGAATCCTTGTGTTATGAGAATGTATTGATTGAGGCTCTCCAAATGCATAAGTTCATCTCGAAAGTATTTTATTTCGAGACTCCAATTTTTTTATCACATCTTTAACCGATACTAATAAATCTGTACGGCTATCAAGTTGATGACTGTATTGGAACAACAGAGTCAAATAATATGCTATATTGACAAAAAAACTCATTGAACAAATAATTATGTAACAAATGAAATATAATGATAAAAAATATAAAAATACATGTTAAAATGCTTATCTACTTCATGTAGAAAATGAAGAAACATGTTACATTATCTGTCATCTATAATTTTGAGATATGTCTTAGATGATCTGTATGTTGCATCCTTCATCAATCTCATTACCTCATTTAAAAAGCCCATGGTAGACTTCTTATCACCATCTACCAATCAAAGGACCTTTGAAACTGATGTCATAATATGTAAAATCTTTCGACAATTCTCCCAAAAATATACATTATTTATAATTAAATTTACTCTCTTACTAATTGGACTTTCACTCTCGTGGTATTTGTATCATTGTAGTGAATAGAACATATACTTTAGTCTATTTCTTCAATCAATCATACTTTAGAGAGTAATATAATTTGTTGTAAATCTAGTAACTCCCAGACGAATTAAATTACCACCACAATACTCAGGTAACCTCATTAAAGCTAGTAAAAAAGAGTAATTGTAAATGAAATTTGTTACAACTTTTGCATCTCTTACTATTTTTTTCACCAACTTCGTCTTCCCAAAGTCCTTAAGTATTAGACCAATACAATGAGCTGCACATGATGTCCAATATATGTCATACTTTCTCATAATCCTGGAACCAATCTTTTTAAAGTTGCTTCCATTATCAGTCACAATCTGCACCACATTTGCTACTCCCACTTGTTTAATGATTTCTTCCATTTGCTTGTATATGTACTTGTAATCTCTGACAACATCAAAAACATCAATGGACTTCAAGAAAATTATACGACCATCACAATAAACCATGAAGTTGATGATCTGTTTCGTTGTAGTACTTGTCCAACCATCACACATGACAATCACCTCATAGACTAGTCATTGTCATTTCAAGTCATTAATGTAAGTTTCTAATTCTTCATTTTCTACTTTAAGGTACTTGTTCATGATCTCATACTTAGTTAGTACATTTACTCTTGTATCTTCTTTAGCTACAACATCAAGTATATGTTGCAGATAATGTATTTTTACTATTTTTATAGGAATAGTATTGAAAAACATATATTTTGCTACAACTTGACCAACTTTCTCCCTGATATTTCCAAACATGCCTTTAATTATTTTCTACTTTGAGGTTTCTTTTCTAACTATAGCTACATCAGGATTGTCGTATCTTTAACTATATGTTCTGAACATTCCAACAATACTTTTACATTTATCCTTTTGTGCCAAACCACTGCCACTGCCACTTCCACTTCCCTTATAAGTACGAGTATTGTCCGTCCTATGAAATCTTTCAATTTGTTCTCTATGTCATTCTACATTTTTTGACTCCATTGCTGTTCAACCATACATTTCTCTGTCTTCTAAAGTATCACAGTTTATAGAATAAACCATATCATCATCTGAATCTGATATAGGAATAACACCAGAAGTATCTTCGTTGAAAAGAATCTTGTTGAACCTTTCTTCTCTTCTCTCCTTGTTACTTTTCTTTGCTAATTGTCCTTTAATAGCTCTCTCATTTGAGCAGAAACTACAATAGACATGATTTACGCTTAGCTACATTACTATATCTACCAGCAAGGTGTTGTTTTAATCTTATTATTCCTCCAATTTTCATTTATTTGTCATAATATTTACATTGTGTTTTTTGTCTATCATTATCAATAAGATATCCATGTAACCAACCTAGATCTTTTGATTTAACTCTCCAAACATCACTACGACCTCCACTGCTTTTAGATCCTAAGGAATTTGACATTATAAAGGCTGAAAACAAATGATAGTTGTCATTAATTTAATGAAATAATGCACTCAAATATTTTAGTGGTTTTTACAATCATTCTTGATTTATTTTTTTTCAATTTTTTCTAAATTTTAAATTAATTATGAAATATTCTATTTTTTTTAAAATTATTGAAATTTACTAATTTATATAATTATATATCAAGTTATTAACAACAAGATTCAAAATAATAAAATAAATTTGAAAAAAAACCTTAAATCTATGTAATATTATGTTAGATCTAACTAAGATTTAAGTTTACACTTTATATCACGATTACAAGTGAATTAAAAAAAACAGAGATTTAAATGGAAGTTGTTTTAAATAATACAATCTTGTGGTTATGGCATAATATGAAAGTGGTACAACAATACTAAAATGATAATATTAAGCATGAGATACGTATTAATTAAAGATAATAAAATTAAATCAACAAATAATGAAATTACAAATCATCCAAAAAAACATAAAATTGCATGCAAAAATCTAAGATTTAACAAATAGAAATACATCAAGTATAATTATTCTTTATTTTTACAATCATTCTTGATTTTTTAAAATTTTTCTTGATTTTTAATTAATTATAAAATATTCTAATTTTTTAAAAATAAAAAAAAATTACTAATTTTATAAAATTATTATGATAAATCTATCATTTATGAGATGAATTGAAAATAACAATTATTGTTAATGTCCCATATATATTTTTAACTTTTTGGAACCTAGAAGGCATTAAAACCTATTTTGCAAGAAAGGACAAAAAAAAAAAAACATACATAATAGGGAGAACACATGCCACGATCTTTAAGATAAGGCTTAAACAGCACCTGCACCTCCTCCGTCCTCACATGCCACACTTAAAAAAAAAAAAAAGGGATGTCGAGGGCGAATGGAGGAACCTAGACACCTGGTTGGGGCAGATCAAGGGAGATCGATGGAGGTTGGAGTCGATGACGCAAATCGACGTGGCAGATAAAAGCAAACGGCGTAGGAGAAGCTCGAGGGGGGGCAGACGACGCTGGACGGCGAAGGCAGATGACGCAAGATGGCAGGAGAAGCTTGATGGCCAAGGCAGACGACGCAGGTGAAGGCGAATGGTGCTGAAGTCGATTGGACGACCGCTGAAGAGGAGATGAGAGAACCGAAGAAGGTGCAGGTGATGCAATCAAAAGAAATCAGTGGCTTTTAAAGCAATGTCATCAATGTCGGCTTGCGGCGAAGGTGTATCGACTGACACGTGAAGTTGAATGTCAGAAAAAAACCAAACTTCCACCGACATACAGCGATGCTATGACACCCATCGAAATATCGACTAATACGAGATAAGTCGCGACATAACCTTATATGTCGTTTCCCTTCCTTCAACCACTGATACGTGTTGGCGATATTTCACTGACCAGGATCGAAATTTGATTCCTTGATTGTAACTTTGCATCATGAGTGAAGTGCCACCTAAATTCAGACTTTCACGATGAAAGTTCCACACCATCTCTTCTGAGCATTATTTGAAATTTCGACTGTATTGATGAAATTTCACTGATGTAAAAGGTCATCAACACAATGATAGGATTGATTTCTAAAATAGTAAATGTCATATTAATACCCTCAACCATATTCGATTCCTACTTTGATATCCTAAACTTTAAAAAAGATCACTCTAACACCTTTAACTTTCATGTTGTCTTAATTTCAAATTTAAACGCTAACATCATTTTAAAAACAACTATTTTTCCTGTTATACCCTTCTCAAATAAACCCTCTCTCTTTCTTTCTCACAATTTCTTCCCAACTTCCACCTGCACGCCCAACTTCGCAGCTTCTTCACACCAAACTACCCACAGGCTACAGCAAAGCACCCATGCTTCCTCAGTGAGAGTGAAAAAAGAACAAAAGAGTAGACACACACACACACAGAGTGAGTCTGCAAAGAGAAAGTTTTGCATCTTTTTCTTTAATCCCCATTCGTTTTTTCGTTGATTCCTATCCTGATTGAGGGAGAAATCCATCTGTGTCTCTTGCAATTTCCCTTATTATTGGAGTTTCTATAGTGGCGAGCTTCCAATGCAATAATGGTTTTTTGGTGTGTGCAGTTGGGAGAAAAGTAAGTCTATTCTATTACTAGGGGTAAAGATACATATATATAAGCTAGAGTTAAATGGATACGTAAATGGATATCCAAATACCGTATAAGACAATACTTAATAAGACTTAACATTCCCTTTCAAGCTGAAGCATTTATATCAATCATGTCCAACTTGTTACAAAGAAAATCATAATTTCCAACACTAAACCCCTTAGTAAAAACGTCAACACACTGATCAAAAGACTTCATATAAGGAGTAGACACAATCCCTTATATCACCATCTCTCGAACAAAATGACAGTCTACTTCAATGTATTTGGTGCGCTCATAGAAAGTAGAATTATTAGTAATATAAATGGTTGCATAGTTGTCATAGTACATAGACATAGGTGTAGAAGTAGGAAGACCCAAATCAATTAGAAGTGAACGAAACCATATCATCTCACAAGTAGTTTGAGTTATAGATCTGTACACAGCTTTTGCACTAGAACGACAGACAACATTTTATTTTTTACTGCACCACGTAACAAGATTACCCCTAACATACATGTAATACTCAGAAGTAGACTTCCTATCTCCTCTATCTCCAACATAAGCAGAGTCAGAATAGGCTTCAATCTGCAAGTGATCATTTTTTTTAGACCAGTCCTTTACCTGGAGTCCTCTTGATATAGGCCAACACCCGTAAGACTTCTAGTCAGTGTACCATCCTTGGTTTCTGCATAAATTGATTAAGGACCCCCATAATATATGTGATATCTAAACGAGTAACAGTAAGATAGATTAACTTCCCGATCAGTCTCCTGTATCTGCTAACATCCTCCAATAAGGGCAAAGAGCTATCCCAAAAATCCAAACTCTGATCCATAGAAATAATCTTGAGTTTACAATCAAAAGACCCAATCTCTTGCAAGAGGTCCAAAGCATACTTTCTCTATGATAGAGCCATCCTATCTCCAATAAATGCAAACTCAATACTTAAGAAATACTTAGATTTACCCATGTCTTTGATAACGAAATACTTCTGTAGATGATCTTTCGTCTCCTGAATACCAGTAACATTACTCTCCCTCACCTGAATATCATCCACATAAACGACTAATAAGCCACAACCACTCTCTGTCCGTCTGTAGAAAACAGAGTAATCCACCGCACAGTGTCGAAAACCACAAATAAAAACAATACTGCTGAACTTCTCAAAAGGCTCTTAGACTCTGTTTCAACCCATAAATTGCTTTCCTAAGTAGACACACTTAATTCTCTCCCTAAGTAACATAACCTGGAGGTTGCTTTATATACACTTTCTCAGAAAGATCACCATACTGGAATGCATTTTTAACATCTAATTAGCAAAGTTCCCAGGATTTATTTATAATCACTGCCAAAATGACTGATGAAGTTTAATCAAGCAATAGAAGAAAAAGTTTCAGTATAATCAATGCTATATTCCTGTATAAATTCCCTTATGACTAACCGAACTTTGTATCTGTCCACCATATCATTTACCTTGTACATGACAGTAAAAACCCATCTGCAAGTAACAACATTAACCCCCTCTAGTCTAGGTACTAGTATCCATGTCTTGCGAGATCTTAGAGCCTGCATTTCTTCATCCATAGCTACTTTCCACTAAGGTACTAGACTTGCCTTTTGATAATTCCTGAGAATTGATTCAGAAGAAATAGACAAGACAGATGTACGAAAGGAAGGATAAATGCGTTCATAACTCACAAATAGGATATACGATATGCAGTAGATGAAACACGTGTATCTTTTTTGTGAACAATAGGCGAATGAAGGTCTGTAGGTGACAGATCTGTAGATAGTAAAGAAGGCTTGACTGTAGGGAGACGTGGTCGTCATCGATATACCTGTAAAGTACCAGATACCTCTGTTCTTGTAGTACGAGCAACAATGACATCCATCTCCCCAAGCTCAACCATAAATGATGAACACTATCAGGAATAGAGGAATTATTATGAAAGAAACTTTGATCCTTGAAAAAAGTGATGTTAGTAGATACAATGTATTTCTTGGTAGTCAAAATATAACAACGGTAGCCACGCTGAGTATGAGAACCAATGAACACACAACGAATAGACTTTGAGGCAAGTTTGTCCAGGTTAGGAGTCAAATCCTGAACAAAAGCAACACAACTAAATACTCTAAGAGTAAGAGGAAAAGGATCAACATCAGGATAAAATCTTTGCAATGGAACATCCCTGTCAAGTAATGTAGATGACATGCGATTAATGAGATATGTTGTAGTCAAGACAGCATCAGACCAAAGATACTTGAAAACATGCATATCAAACATAAATGACCGGACAACATCAAGAATATATTTATGTTTACGCTCTGTAAACTCCATTTTATTGGGATGTATGTGGACAAAAAGTTTACTGCAACACACCTAAGATTCGCAATATTGTCGAAGATTTGCTTAAGTGAATTCTAAAGCATTGTCAGTACGAAAATTTTTTGAATAGACAAAAAATTGATTATTTATCTCCATAAAAAACTTTTTAACAATGTCAAGTACACTAACTTTATTCTTCAAAAGATACACCTAAGAAACATGAAAAAAATTACCGACAAAGACAATATAATATATATGACCAGACATAGAAGAAGTTCTGACAGGATCTTAAACATTACAATGCACTAAGATCCCATTTGGAACTGCTTATAGACAGCTTCTGAGTATTTAACTTCTGTCAAACCATCAAATATCTCAGAAGTAGTTCCAAATGGGATATTAGAAACCCACTTTTCACAAAAGCTATAGCTTCTAGATCCTGAAACTATGTGTAAAAACATGATTTTCTAGAAACTGGCCCGAAAGAACTTCTGACAGAAACTGAATAAATGAGGTATGCATTTACGTTTGTAACTTTGATTTTTTTAATTAATTACATAGAAATGCTCTTGTTATTTACAGATTTGCCATTAAATGAAAGATAAATATGTAAAATCAATATTACAATAATCTAACTATTGTTGTGGAACCTTTATTTGTCAAACAGAATTTTCATAACTAAACTAAAATCTAACTTCTACAGAAACTCTCAAAAGCCAACTTCTATTAAAACCTTACAATCTAACTTCTACAAATAAGAGGTTCCAAACGAGGTCTAAATCAAAAGGACTCTTACTCCTAACTAGACGTAGACCTCGAAAGGTAGCACGATGGTGCTTACTAAACTCACAAGACTCACACTGAAAAAAAGAACTGCTGTGATCCTCTACCAATTTCATGCTCTCTATTACATGAGGTGGAGATGCGTACCTCAAAATGAGCTCCGGTGATCCTCGACCGACTCTGGCGAACTTCGGTGACCATAGCCTCACCACGACTTGCTGTAGTTTCTGATAAGAAGGGTGGCCTAATCGATGATGCCATATAATGGATGATTCATCTGTGGAAACTAAAGATGCAAAGCCTCGAGTCTCATCTTTGACAAGTAGGTAAACTCTTTGGCCTTTGTCACACCCCAAACCAATCCTCTTTCCCGTCTATAGGTCCTAGAAGGTACAATGAGAAGGGAAGAATGTCACACTACAATTTAAATGTTTGATAATGGAGCTAATAGATAAAGGATTTACAGGAAATTCAAGCACATAAATAACTTTTTCTAAGGTTAACTGAGGCGTAACACGAACAGTGTCTTGCCTAATTACTTGACAGATTTGACCATCAACTATAAAGACAGATCTAATATCAAGAATTTTAGAAATGCGAGAGTAGAGATCACGACTACCTGTCATGTGAGAGGATGCTCTTGAATCAATGATTCAGAAACTATCCTAAGAAGCTACTAAACCATATATACCTAAGGTGGAAACAGTAGCATGAGATGCAACAACAGGTGTAGACTGAACTTCTCTATACTGAAGAAACTGAGCATACTCCTCTTGAGATAGAATCACTAGCTGAGTACTAGTGGTAGAAGTATTTGTAGGTGTAAATGTCACCTCTGTGGAAGCCTGTGCCTATTCTAGCTTACCAAACTTTTCCTAGCATATCTGTAGCTAGTACGACCACAATGCTCACATGGAGTCCAACCTCTGTCATCACCTCATCCTCGACTTCCTCTACCAGAATTGTGATCGCGACCATGACCACGCACAACCATAACAGAATGATCAACCATAGGAATGGGCACACCTGTAGAAACACATAGAACCCTAACAAAGATGCTCTCCAAGCTTGGAGTAGAATCGACTCCAAGAATCTGACCTCGTATCTTTGAGGAGATCTCCGAGGTTAGTCTAGAAAGATAAGCAGCAACAGCAAACTCCTCTCTGTATCGATGCATGATAGAGTTATCAGGAGTAAGTGGCTGATACAGGTCAAGTTCATGCAGAAGAGCACGAAACGCACCAAAGTGATCCTGTACTGAACTGTCTCTCATCTCTAAGGTAAAAATTTTCTCATAGATATCAAAAATCCGAGAAATATTCTTCTCATAACCATACATTTGTTTAAGAGTGTCCCAGATTTTCTTGGTAGGACGAAAAATCATAACACTATGAACAACTATTGATTCCATGTCGTTCACTAACCAGGAGATAATCGTTGAATCATTTGCAAACTAGTCTTCATAAGTGCCATCTTTGTCATCCAGTGGTGGCTCAGTCAAATGTTTGAGTTTGCGGTGGACAGTCAATAATGTCTCAAAACTCTGTGACCAACGTAAATAGTTATTTCCATTTAATTTTTCTGAGATGCCACTTAGGTTTTTGACTAAAGATTCTCGAGAGGCCATACTAAATGATAGAAATCAAATCTGAAAGAGTACCAATATGATGCAGAAAACCAATAACAAGGCCCTCCAATAAACAATAATTAGGTGGAAGGCACAAGCCACCCTCAGTAGTAGTAAATTACAAGAGATACGCTAAATATACGAAACGTACAGTAGTAGTAGGGCCACCCAATACCTTCTAGTGGTAGTAGTAGTGATTTACGATACTCCACTCACATGTGGATATGCATAAAAGACAACTACAGAGGCTGTCAACAAGAAAGGAGAGGCCAAGGACCCCTTAAGGCAGTCGGACAGACCTTGAGAAGGTCTGTCAGTAGCCTGCAGAGGCTCGAACACGACCTGGTGGTACCTAAAGGCTGGCTAGAGTAGAAACGGTGCCGACTGTAGCTGTCGGAGGTCCAACGAGCCCAAACAGGGCCTGACGGCGGCGGACGGCAAGCATGGAGGCTTAAGCAGGGCCAGACGGCAGGCGTGAAGGCCTGGGCAGGGCAGACGACGGCACGAAAGAGGGGGCTGGCTCAGGCAGTGCCGCCAATGGCCAGAGGAAGTCCAACAGGGGTTGCCAGTGCCAGAGAAGGTGGCCGAAGGTTAAAGAAGCTAAGGTTTCTCTCCTGAGCTCTGGATACCATGAGCAGTTGGAAGAAAAGAAAGTTTATTCTATTATTAGGGCTAAAGATACATATATATAGACTAGAGTTAAATAGATACTTAAATAGATATCCAAATACCCTATAAGACAAGACTCAATAAGACTTAACATGGTGGAATGAGGAGATTTCAAGGGAGGAGGGAGAAATGTGTTTATGAAGGGAAAAATTCCATCTTTGTTCGCTTGTGAGATGGAATGACTATAATTTGTGGGGTTTTGTCATTTGGATTCTCTAAAAGCTATGGCTTTGATGTCTTGCATTTAGGTGCAAATCTGAAAATTGGCAACACGATCAAGCTTCATTTTCATCTGCAGATGTTGTTGTTGACGTCGGAAGTGGCTCAAAGGAGGAGGTGGAGACAGCGTTGAAGGAGTGTTGGTGCTCGGACTTGGTGAAGAGGATAAGGACGATGGTGTTTCCATGCATGTGGATCATTCGTGCGTTTTTCCGAGGCGCTGCTAAGGGAAAAAGGGGGTGGTGTTGGGAAAAAGGATGAAAAACAAAGGGTAAGAAATTGGAAGTTTGTCTTTAACTTTTTGTTCTTATGTGCACTAGTTTTATTTTTCCTTGAAATTTGATTAGTGCACCAACCCATTCAGGTAACACAAGTGGTTGTTCTTAACATGCTCCATAATTGTAAATTGCACTAGGACATGCAATCTTGCATGTAGTTATATATTCCATATTTTTTTTACACATAAGCTTAAATTTAAAAAAAAAAATGACGTATCTTATGCTTACAAGGAAAGTAGGAAACATTTCAAATCATTGTATCCTAAAATTTTCTCACTTAAACCCCATCCACCCACATATTAGGTTTTGTTTTCAACAATTACAAAAACTAAAAATCACACAATTCTCTTTCAATTTGTTTCTTTCTTCTTTTTTCACATTCAGAAATTGAGTTTTAATTAATTTTCCTTCTTTATCAATATCTCATGTTACAACCTTATTTTTGCAATTTTGACCTCATTTTTTAAAGTTCTTTTCGTATATGCAGCCTGCATATGCATTCCACTAGTATGGGAAAAGGTTTTTTTTCCGAAGAATATGGGATCACTCATTTATTTATGAAAAATCCAAAGGGAAAACCATACAAATAGAAAAACAGCCATAGACAAGATGCCTATGGGGAAAAATAAAAAACTTACAGCCAACACCTCCAAGCCTCCGCTTCCTAAATTCCCAACAAGACCCTTGCCCAATGCAATAACAACGCCCAGCAAGAAGAAACCACTAGATCAATAAAGCCTGCTTCACTGTTAATCATCATTTTATTCACAAGTAACCAGATAGACCACCCAGCATGTCGAACCAATCGCAGTTGCTTAGCCATTCCCTTATTTCTATATATCCTTTCGAAATTAGCAAAAAAAAAAAGTCAACATAATATCACCATACCTTAGCTTTCACATTCTCAGATATGCATCATACAAACAATGTTTCCCAACTACACACCAATCTTTGCCTTCCAAAGTTCCACATGTATACCCAAACCTTTTCCTCTCAACAATAACTCCCTTCATCTCATAAGATGTGATCAAGACATTTATAGACTCCATTAAATCTTTGTCATTCCACTAGCTGAAGGTCCCTACAACAAGATTTCTTACCTTTTCTCACAGCATATGTCAATGTATCATCCACACACTAACTAGACCAAGGCAATGAGCCTCTTGAAATGAGAGACAAGAGGTGAGGCACTAGCCTAATTGAAGCATGGCAATGAATTATAAAATACAACAAAAAATAGTATATAAAAACAGAGAGTCATACGAATAATAATATCTAAACAAATACCACCCTCTAAACTCAACCATATAGAATAAGTAAACTATAATTTTCAAACTTCAAATATAAAATTCGCTTAAAATAAATTAGACATAATTGTTACAAAATGTCAAAAGAGTGATTGAAACGAATAAAATGTGAAACATGAGAAACAATAGTAGTCATAATTTGTTATATATTTTCACTTTAATGAAGAAAGTAAAACAGAGAGTGAGTCTCAACAAGAATAATAACGAGGCAGTACAATCAAAAAATGATGATTAGAACTACACATTAAAAATATGGTTGGGGGAAAGAAAAAGGAAAAGAGGGACAAAGGAAGGAGGTCAAAATCTTCTCTTCAATCAAGTGACACTTGGAAAGAGGTGATCGAGCGACCAAGGCAATTGAGGCAAGCACCCTGTTGGATGGGACCACTTTGGTGTGCACCAATGCAACCCCCTTCGCCTAGACAGGCCTAGGCACCTTGCCTTGATAACACTGCCTAGAGACATTAATCATACATACCATGTCCAACATATTGTTCCTGCCCCACCTCAAATAATACTCCCTTGTCTTCCCCATGAACCCAATATGGAGAGAGAGTGCTAATCTTATATTATTGATGTTGGAGATAAAGAACTATAACTTTTACACAAGCAGTGATACCTTCTCTAGACATTGTTTAATAAACTTCTTGTGCACGTCCAATGCAAAAGTCTTCAACCCAAGGTCCTTCTCTAAGACCCTTCGAACATCTTCGAGAGTCAAGGAACTGAAGCCAAAACAAAAGAAGCAACAAAACGATCACTAACAACTTCCAAATGCTTGAACTAATCAAGTAACATAACACACAACAATCAACAAATAACCAATGACAATTAACATTGAAGGCATATCAAGCACAAAGTGACCGATGTTCTCTACACTTACCTCCCATTCTATGCTGTCAAAATTTTAAAAAATACAACAAAAATATTAAAAAAATTGAGTTTTCTTTACAATGCTTCCGGTTTTAAAATTTCAGACAACAACCATAAGCTTTTATAATTTTACATAATTTGAGTACTCGGTAACGTTTACTTAGTTTAGACTACTAACACTAAGTACCTATCATTTGTTTCCACGCAGAGAGAGCTCAGAAAGACAAACAACTACGAACTGGATAGAATCCTTCGTTTCATCGTAACTTCGGCATGAACTACAGAGTGATGGAACCACAAAACCCTAGAGAGGTGACCGAAACGCAAATTAGAGAGGGAGGGGTGAGTAAGATCTTACTCGGCCTTGTCCTTAAAATCAGAGACGCGAGCGCGCATGGCAGTGGATATCTCCGCCTCGGTCATCTCCTTGGTCTTCCCTTCCGCCCCCATTTCTCCACGATTTCTGCACCGCGCGCTAGCGGAAGCTGTAGCTGAAACCTAAGGACGCACCGTGCGAAGCAGTGGGAGCGGGAGCGGGAGCGGGCGGTTCTCTCTAACGGTGCTGCCTGATCCGATGGGTAATCCAACCGGTCGGGCCGTTTCGGGCCCGACAGCATCTTACCGACGATACGGCGTCTTGGAGCCTCGATTACTACAGTTCTCCCAGTAATCAGTACTCAGTGCATCTTTCGCTTTATAAAAATAAGGTAAATTCAATGGTATCAACGAGATATCTTATAAAGTTTTAATTATCCATTAGTAGTTATAATTATTTATTTATAATTATAAATTCCATCATTTATTATTAACACCAAAAAAATTTAAATTTAATATAGACCTATAAAAAATTAAAGTTTATCAAAATTAGACTTAATACGTATATGACACACTCCTATGAAAACTTAAAAGGAGACTGACACGTTGATCTGGTAATATGATAAAGGACGGAACAAAAATGTATATTGTAACGAAGAGTTGAAACAACCTCAAGTAATCCTCTGATGTACCAAAGAAATGTTATCAAAGATGGCCTATCCTACATGGCAGAAAATACCATCCCTATGTTAGAGTAATTGACAATGAAGGCAACGATATAAAAATATTCCTTGAATCAAACCCCATTAACTTATATAGAGATAACAAGTCTACCCCATGCAAGCCTCCAAGGATAGGAGAGAGTCACGTGAATCACACACCGCTTACTTTATCAAAATAGCAAGTATTTCAAAGGAGGAGGATGGGGTGATCGCTTAGCCCAAGCCTCTATCTAGGATATCAATGAAAGAGTGCTAACAAAAGCCTTACTACTTTAAGAAAGGGACAATAAAGAAAATATTTAGTTGAGTAATAATAGAAGAAAAATGTCACCCTCCTCGAGTCAAAACATCTAAAGGAAGTAAAAGAAATCCACAAACCTACCTAGAACAAGTATCATTGCATGTTGGGTCACAACATGGAGGATTGTTGGATCTTCAAAGACATCATAGAAAGGATGATCCGAAAAGGTGAGCTTAAGGTCAAAGAATCTACCAGACAAAAGCCACCAAAGCCTCATAAGAAGCCAACCAAGTCCCTAACTACATGGCAATCAATACGATGAACATCCTAACCCTCCTCACCGACGATGGAGGTAATGAATGCTTCTCCAAGGAAGACATTTTCTCAATGTTCAAAAAGCCAATGAAGACATTGAAACAATAACTAAAGTCTATATCAAAGCTCAAGAAAAAGCTAGAGCAAGTATATGAGGAAGAAGACGACATCATGGGTGACATCCTCCCTCCAAATGCTTTCTTTGATGAAGATAAAAAGGAAAAGCTCTCCAAGACAGAGACCCAAGACAAGGGACCCATCAGAGAAAAAGAAGCCCTTGAGGAGACTGTTGATGACTAGAAATTTGATCGATCAGTTAGCTCACTAGATCAAGTATTTATTCCTAACCAACCAATTGACAACCTTTCAATCAATCAACAATCGGTCGATCACCAAAGACACTACAATAACTAAGGTCGCAAGGGAAAAGTGGAGGCTCAAATAGTGAAGATCTCACTACACATGGCTCTCTCAAATGTACTTCTATTAGACGAGGACATATTGAAAACATTGTCCATAACAATCTAAGAACTTAAGGTGTATGAGACACACTTGACTTCAAGCAAGAAGCTGATGCCCACCAAAAAGATGACGTTTGCACTTGAAGATATCTTACTCAACTACATGGGCCACAACCGTTTGTCATATGGAATGATCGAGAACCAAGTGGTCAAGAGAATTCTCATAGATTTAGGTTCCACAGTCAACATCATACCCAAAAACACATTCAACTAGATGTGTATAGTAGAAAACCAGATCTAGCCTATTGACACCGTCATCATAGGGTTCAACCAACACTCTAAAGTCCCCCTTGAAAGGGTCACACTCCGGGTTACTATGGATAGCTTTGAAATGACAATTCACTTTTATGTGATAGACATCTACACCTTATATCGCACTTTGTTGGGAAAACCTTGGCTACATGAATACTTAGTGATGTCGTCAGCCCTCCACCAATACTTGAAGTATATCAAAGATGAAAATGACACAACATCTTTGGGGGGAGAGATCCCTTCACTTGCTTCGAAGCCCATATGCGTAACGCAAAGTGCTACAATAATAATGTCGCTACTACAAGACAAGCCTTCATGCTTCCTCGAGTCACCGAACTCCAACAAAGCAAATCGAATCTGTAAGTTGAGGTCGTCAAGCATAGAGGAAGACTCAGAAAGTTGAACATCACCTACATCCAACAGTTAGAGCATCAACATGTCAACTCCACTGAGGTACAAGCATAGCTAGGTCACTTTACACATCTTATAGCCAAGCTTCCCACTGGTGTCCAATCACGACCCCAATGAAGGGTGGTAGATGCAACATGGCACCTTAAGA
Source organism: Posidonia australis (assembly GCA_024699735.1). Lineage (NCBI taxonomy): Eukaryota > Viridiplantae > Streptophyta > Magnoliopsida > Alismatales > Posidoniaceae > Posidonia > Posidonia australis. Next base: position 2,732 of record JAMKQA010145721.1, on the reverse strand, counting down.
CATTCATAGTGCCACTATCAAAAAAAAGGCAAAAGAAAATCAAGTTTTATAAGGTCAAGCAAAATAGAACGCAAGCGCAACCACTACCTTGCGCATGGCAAAAAGATAATCATAATACCGAAATAGAATAAGACTACTATGATCCATGCAACGTAGAGCTCAATAGGAGAAATTGTCTCTTTGAAGGTTACACCTAGACCAAGTATCGAAAGCACAAGTAAGCATAGTACCCAAAGACAATCTCAGAAGAGGATGCCAACCATGAGCATGGCCACAAGCGTGGGCTAGGATGTGAAGAAGCTATGATGGTCTAAGCCCCCCCTATGTTGATAGCTACAAACTTGATCGATGAGTCAACTCAACCAGTCACACAATCAATCCCAACTGACTGATCGACAACCAACAGATTGATCGTTAATCGGTGTCCAATAAATCGACAACCGATAGATCAATCGAACGATCGATGTCCGACATATTGACGATCAACAGATCGACCAGTTGACCTATCAAGGAAGAAATTGTCTCCCATGAAAGTGTTGACAAAAGTGAAGAAACCAAATATGGCCTCTTCGAGGTGGTAGCTCTAAACAACATCCCACCAACATCAAAGGAGATGGAAGAAGGTAGGCAAGCCTTAATAGATAAGCTACATAATGTCAACCTTAGCACAGAAAAAGAGCCCAAGCCCATCTACGTTGGCACACTAGTCTCCTTGACAAAGCAAGAGGACTACATAGAAGTCCTTAAACGAAACCAAGAATGCTTCGTATAGACTTTTAAGGAGATGACAGGGTTGCGTAGGAAGATCGTCCAACATCACCTCTCCATAGATCCCTCGTACAAGTTGATAAAACAAGGGTCGTGCCCTATGAACTCACAAGTATGTGATAGGGTCATGGCTGAAATTTCAAGACTAAATGGTATGAACTTCATCAAGTTGGTCACCTGCACGCAATGGCTATCCAATGTAGTGCAAGTAAAGAAAAAGAATTGACAAATACAGGCATATGTTGACTTCCAAAATATTAACAAAACATATCCCAATGATGACTTTCCTTTGCCCCTCATAGAGAAGATGGTCGATGCCACTACAGGATATGAAGTGCTCTCCTTTATGGACGAATATTCTAGTTACAACCAAATATTGATGGTCAAACAAGACAACGTGCACGTCTCCTTCCAAATGCTAGAGAGGCTATATTGCTACTGCATCTTGCCTTTTGGTATAAAGAACACCAAAGCAACTTATCGACGTGTCATGACACACATCTTCGATGACCTCTTACACAACAAGGTGGAACGCTACATGGACAATCTAGTGGTGAAAATGAAGCACAAGAGTGATCATCTTTGTGACTTAGAGATAGTCTACAAGAGGTTGAGAAAGTACAATCTAAAGATGAATCCCCTCAAATGTGCATTCAGGGTATTAGCAGAAAGTTCTTAGGGTTCATAGTGCAACATCAAGGCATCAAGATTGAACCAGAGTAGATCAAACCATTAAGATATGCCAGCAATGACTACTTTGAAGCAGTTGAGGTCTCTCCAAGGAAAGTTAGCCTATATTCATCGCTTCATAGCTAACTTTCGGCAAGTGTGAACCTTTCTCTTACCTCACAAAGAAAAGGATCCCTTTCTAGTGGGACAAGCAATGCTTGAATGCATTCAAGCAAATCAAGAGATACCATCTCAACTCACTAGTACCAGGAATACTTCTATAGCTATCCTATTTTTGCATTTTCGAGAGTTAATTAAGGATATGAAACTTTGAGGCGTCTAAAATCACATAAGTAAGAATATCTAACATATATTCCAGATTTTTCATAATATCTTTACAACCATTACTCAATACGAGTTTGTTAGTTGTGGCAGAGTTAATACTCTCGTTAAGCTCAAATTAGTGGTAAGTTTGAGTATTTTAACCATGGAAAAATGTTTTTATTGTTTTATATAATTTTTGAGATTATTCTAAACTTTTAATAAATCTCTTTGGATCAATGTAAAAATAAGGGAAAAACTGCAATAAACCCTTTCATTGCCTCTGGTACAAGTGGTAGGCTTTGTCGCATCTTTGAGTGGCAATAGAGGTCGCTACCACCTATAGAGGCAACAACTATCTTGGAAATCTCTCGCGTAATATTTAATCATCCTGGACTTTAATATATTGTTTGGGATTTTTCTAAAATGTTTTAATATTATTCGTATAATAATTAGTATTTCTACAATTTTCTTAGCAATTAAATACATGATCTTCTAAAACATACACACACACATGCTAGAAAAATAAGATTTTGCGAGGATATATGTCCTCGCAAAGTCCTCATTATCGCTTATTGCCAGAACATTGCATGGACTATCTATCTTCGAGAGAAAAATCGCTAAATCGATGCAATGTGTTCGATAATTTATAGCGAGAAGATTGCGAGGAATGAAATCCTTGCAATTAGACATGGAAAACGGGTCGGGCCGGGCCGGGCCGGCCCGCGAAACAGCCGGCCCGTTGGCCGGGTCGGGCCGGGCTGGCTGTAAATATGTATGGGCCCGGCCGCGGGCCGGGCCAACGGGCCCAAAAATGATAAAATATAAAATTAATAAAAAAAAAAATTTTTTTTTTTTGAAATACAAAAAAAGTATTACATGTTTACATAAAAAATACAAAAGATATTTACAATATTTGTTTTACATTTATTTACATAAAGAATTATTCTGTTGGAGAGTCTGTTCTGCCTGTT